>JAVQIZ010176885.1:0-31849 GCA_036023535.2 Galaxias brevipinnis | reverse complement strand
ATTGATGTTACAATTTCTTATCATTGTCAATGTCCAACAATTTCATTGAATGTTCCTTAGGCAACAGTTTCTTAATACCAATTTACTAATCCTTATAGTGGAAGTAGTGTGCTGGTTTGTGACTGTAAGGATTTGAGTGAGAGGACCGGGCTGGCCCCCCAGGGGTGTTTACTGGGGCCATCTTGGGGCCTGTTCCTTTGATCTTATCCAAAGAGGGGGGAAGATTCTCTGATTGGTTCCCCTACAACATACACTTTGATTTTTCCCGCTCTGTTTTATAGGTTTAGTTGAGACTAAAGCTAGGCTGCTACTCCTCTCTCCTATTATAATTATTAAATCTTAAATAATTTAATTTAATTTAAGTAGTCACATTGAGATTCAAAATATCTTATTCAAGAAATACCTTGTCAAGAGGGCAACCGCTTATTTTATATATATTATTCTATATTAAAAGAAAATGTGCTTACCTCACACCATGAGGTTCTAGGTCTCACGCCTCAGACCTGGGAAATACACCAATGGTCAGGGCCTATTGAGTTGACCCTAGGTCAAGTGCTATTACTTCATTATCCACATGTATCCTCAAAGGTCAGGGATTAGGGTCCGATGTCAGGTATCCAAAAATTGCTTGATTTCCTCTGTTCTTACCGCTATTTACTTCTATTCCAATAATAACATTTGACATTTTCTATATTCTCAGTTAGTCTGTTCAATCCCACTTTCATACTCAGTACTCTTCCATGCTGTTAGCCGAAATGCACAACTCAGATGAATGGAGTACATTTTATGTACATATGTACATAGTAGTATTTATGTACAATGTACATAGTCTAACAGTACATTTTAAGCTTTTTGAATTTGTGCTTTTGTTAGATGGTGTTAAATAAACAAGCAGGGCTTTTTTTTTTTTATTGGGTAGTATGTCTGTGAGTTTCAAACTTACTTCAGGATGTAATGTGAGTGCTTTGACTTCCTTTAAAGAATAGCCTGATTGTTTTCTCCTATTTTAACACCGCTACCAAAATTGCACTATTTTGGTTTTAAATTTGAAGGTAGGACATGATTTATAAATGAATGATGATACCTAATCCCTATCTAAACTGTCTCCCCTTACACAAACCTGGCAAACTGGCTCCTCTCAATGCCAGCAAATTCTGTAGGCAAAGTAGGCTCAATGTATAGGGTTCATAGAGCCATGTTAAGTTGTTCCTTAATGATTTCAAACAAGTCATGTACGTTGTCAACTAGCCAAAAGGCTTTTTCATTAGAAAAGCAAGCAAGCAATATATATTTAAGATTATAAATATTGGCCTATATGTTCAGCAAAATTAGAAAAGCTTTTTCCTAGAGCAAAGAACATACAAAGAATATACATATGCGTGGGCAACCCACCAGAATCAGGTTTACTGACAAGTAGATTGGTGGATCACCATAAAAACACACAAAAGAAAAGGCACAAAAAACAAGTACTACAAGGTAATCACAATAAAATATATAAAAAATATGTTTTTCAAAAAGAGCTGTACAGTGTGCTTTGTGAAACCAGAGCTAAACTGCGCTTTCTGTGCGGGTATTATGTAATAGTGAATCCATCAATGCTGGTTGTATAATAATCTTTCATTTGACATCCCAAATTTACCCAGGCATGCCTCTCCTTTTCTCTCTTTCTCACACACACACACACACACATTGTTTACGCATTGTTAGCTGCCACCACTGGTTGCTGACCATTATGGCACCTATGTTCTGCATCTTACTTACATGACATCTGACTGCAATAATCACACAAGGTGCTGGCCCAGACAAATCTTCCTTAATCCATTTCTGGACTGGATGTAGATTAGGAACCGGAGTAGCAGCATCCCATGGATTAATCACATATAACGCCTCCTCAATATACACTGACCCTAATTGAGCTTTTCCTCTCCCCTTCTATGTTATCTTTAAGAAAACAGTTCTTAGGTATATTAACCACATACATTATTTTCTTACAACTTTCCATTAGTCTAGTTCATTGGTTTTTAATCAGTAAGACCAAGTAAAGTGTAAAGTGAAAAAGTAGGGCTGTGCTGTAATATGGCCACAGTCATTGTCCAGAGGACTGATTCATAAATAACGATCAATTATGTAATTGTTCATTTAGTCCCCTGCCTGCTGAGACCTGCTAAACCAGCTATTCACATTCCTTCCCTGTCCTCTTTGACCCATTGGAGCTTGTGGAGGTGGCTAGGAACAATATAACAATGGATACCAATGTTTTCTATGTTGTTTTTGTAGGGGAAATATCAACACTATAGCAGAATGCAAGTGTGGATACAGTAAAACAATATAAATTTTGAAGAAAACGTGTTTACATAAAGCTGTAGCTGATAGCACATTGTGTTTTCTATGGGAGAATGGAACAATTGCGGTTCAGATCAGACCTCTTGAAGTCTCAATATTTAACACAAATTTGTAATTATAAAACACGAACTGACAAATTGCTTTATGGCACAAGGAAGTGAGTCACTAAATCAGGATAAGATGTACATACTTGGAGTAAAATCGTTGATCGTGATATCGATATGCAGTGACCTCGACTGGAGCATTCTGCATGTCTTCTTTGTAAATGTTAGGGAAAATAATTACACTAAGCAAATGGTAGGGGTTGCCAAAATCACCTCTTACAGATAAACTGCCTCTAGTAACTTTAAAGCCAATATAGGCAACTTTTTTGTATTAACGTATTATAAATACCTTTCTACAGTTTGCACTTTGTAATGTCTATGGGAGAATGAAAAAATGGCCATTAAGATCAGTCCTCATGAAGTCTCAATATTCAATATAAAAGTAGTCTGATCATCTGCGTGATCTCCCGCGAAACTGTGATTTGTGATTTGCCTTACACCACAAGGAAGTGCGTCACTACATCAGGAAGAGATGCCCATACTTGGAGTATAGTCATTGATCATAATAGTGATTTGCTGTGACCACAAGCATTCTGCATGTCTTCTTTGCGACGGTTAGGGAAAATAATTACAGCAAGCAAACTGTAGAGGCAGCCAAACCCACCTCATACAAGAAACTACCTACAGCTGCTTTAAGTAGATAATTCAGTAATATTACATGCTGTTATCCACAACAAATGTGGTATAGCTAGAACCTCACATTCAGTATTGAATTGTTTTGCTTTAATGTTTAAAGTAAAAATTAACTGCAGTATGCGTCTGAATTACAACTGTAGTCTGTGCGTAACTAATAAGAACAAACTGCATTCTAAAGTATTGTTAAGGCAGGTGTGCCCCTGAGAAGCCTGCACTGATCAGCTTTTCACTAACTTAACTACACAGACCTCCAAAAAACTGAACAGTGAGTAAAAACTCGTCGAAATGGTTGATATTTGTAGCTGTTCTGCCAATTGTCAAAAGGGGCTAAACTCAGTTGACAACATCCTCCCCTCTAAAATTGTGTGCTGTAGCAACCCCAGTCGGAAAACAAAGGTCAGCTAAGTTACTAGGTCACGGCACCATTTGATACTAATGGGAACAGACGTTATTGCAGATTGAGGTGTCAAGCCAACTATGCAGCAGTCTAGAAACATATTGTTTAAATCGTTTTTTTTTTCATCAAATTGCTTTTAAACACAGTTCACCATCTTTCCTTCTCAGTCACGAATGCAAGGCAAACTGATCTAAGATCGGCATTACTTCGCTGAAGCCTTTGCTACCTATAGGGTCTAAAATGGTCTTTAGTCTAGAGCGTTCTTCTTCTGAATGGGGAACCAATGGAGGCTCCTCTCTATTGAAGACCTCCGCTGTACGACTAAACTCTAATCCACGTCCAGGAAGCCAGCCCTTTGTGTTGGAGGAGTGTCTAGCTGGCTGGCCTGCAACATACGTCATTTGGTGCTGATTTCAATGCATGGGCACTGATCACAGAGGGCCTCTGAAGAGTGAAAAGTATACATAAGCATTCCTCTCTTTCACTTTCCAAGAAAATAATTATACTTCAAAAAAAGAGAGCGACGCAGGATTGTTTCTCCAATATAATCTACTGCTTCACACACCCAAATGACAGTACTGTCTCCAGGGCACTGGACTGTGGAGTTTAGTTGTCCTGAGGACCAAATTGTTACATAAATAATATTATATAATACCTTCAGCTATTATCTCTATGGGAGGGATATGGTTTGTCATCTCGATGTACCTAATACTATCACAACAGAATGCTTCATAATGAGTACGTACTATGTACATTTTACTAAATGAAATAGATTAGTGTTAAATATATCTGAAGTCACCTGTAGTACACCATTAACCAGGTTTAGCCAGGCTATTGTTTCAATTTTTTTTTGCCAAATACATACAGTATACAGCAATGCTAGTACATTAGCATTTCCAGAAATCCTCAACAAATTGGCCTGTGTAAAGTTCAGGTATGTTGAGTTACATGACAGGAATGATTCAGCAGAAATGCTCATGCTAGAGCACATTGCCAATGCCACTTCAGCCATGGCAGGTCCACATCTTGCTTATCTCAAGGTGTGGATTTTTGACAAGTACAGAAACTGATAGGAATACAGGACGGTGCCTTGGACTCACAGAAAAGTATGTATATTTTTAAATATGTCCACATTAGGAAATATTTTTAAAAGACATAATTACGTATATTTTGCGTTAAAACATGTTTTGATATGGTCAAAAGTAGGATGATCTTGGCTTGAAAAATAATTTTAACTTGGTGGCAGCGTTAAAAGAGGAACTTTCATTCACTGTGGCTGTATCGGGAGGTGTGTTTTTGTAAAATGCGCGGTTCCGAATCTTTACGATGCTTAATTCAGCCATTGAGGGTTAAAAACGATGAGATAAACAACGTCCTGCAAAATGTACGTCATCCTTCCTTCTCCACGATTGGATGAGGTTTTCGACGCAAAAAGGTATTATAAAAGGTCTTTACGCGTCGATTGACACTCACTGTAATTGCTGCATTATTGAAACACGTGTAGGGCCAAAAGAAGAATGCCGTCAGACTAACAAATTGACAGAATACTCTAGTTGTCTGAGATTATCGCTAAACATATTTGGGGAAATAATTATTTGAAAGATAGCACCCGAACAAGGTTTTTTTTTTTGTGGCGAGAGCGGGGATTGTCTTGTCTTCATTCTCATCGGTAAGTGTCAAGGGCGTCAATGTTCCGTTAAGCCCTTAGTTCTGCCGTTATTTCGCTACTACTAATAGACACCCTAATATGTTACTTTTATTGTAGGCAAGCCTATTGCGCTCAACAACGTTCTGACATCTTGCTTTCAGACTAATTTCTGAAATTTGCCGGTCGGGATTGTGGCAGGGGGTGGTGCCTCGCACAACAGACAAGAGCCTAGTTAACCAGAAGTAATAATTGGGTTAGCATGGTCAACAGTACCCGACTTGGAAATTTAACTGGTTGTCAATCTAGAATGTCGTGACTGACAATTGTGTGAAAATGCGATCTGTATGTGAATTGATGCCAGCTGGTTTTATGCATGGTACTATTACTTAATCTACCGATGTTAACGGTGAACGTACATGGCTGACTGCAGTGTACACACATGTCTCCTCGAGTACAATAGAATAACAAATTATTTAACCACCCATTCGATGATGCATAAGAAATACTTGCTGACTGGTAGACCCTAAGTGCACGTCCTTAGCATAGACTGGTCACGTAAAGATTAGTTGTGTGTTGCATCAGAGCAGTATAGTTGGTCGGTCTGCCATATCCTCGCAAGTTTACATCGCGAGAAGCATCTAGACTACGCTGCAGAAAAGGCGTTCTGTAACAGACAGAGAGTCCTAGGATGAGCAAGCCTTACGTGTTTGCTACATTTGAGTTCAGACCCCCCCCCCCACTCCCCCCATAGGCCTTATAAAAGAGATTACCTAAGATTAATATTATTGTCACTGTCATTTTTAATGCAAACATAGGCATAGAAACGGCTCACTCACCCACTCACTCACTCACTCACTCACATTCATAACGAACAAACCTTGTTCCAAAAAATTCCCTATATTATTTCCCTAATGCACCCTGCGCATCCTTTTTATCTGCCTGTAGTCTATTTTGGTACTGGCAGTTAAATAGTTGTCTTCCAATAGCTTTCCCGGGGTGTGAGGGGTATCCATCTTTTTATGTCAATATTTGTATGACATATTGAGCAGGGCGATTTTGTTAATATGCTGGCTCTCAAAGTAGATGCTATTTAACCATGTTGCTAACATCTTCCAACTGTATCTCACAAATGCAGTAAGCCCTGTTGGCAGCTGTTAATATCAATCACCTGGACTAACAAAAGAAAATATTCAGTGCTGTTGGATAACCTGCACTTGTGCAGAAAGGAAAGGGCGTAGAAACAGTGGGGTAGTTAGTCATTCCTTTATTCACAAATCCACAGCAAAACAGACATTTTACAATGTTGGATATGTTGTCCAACTGTTTTTGTTGCTTTGATCCTTAATGATTTTAGGGTTATTGTCCCCTTGACACATAAGAGGTCTCGTGTGATTTAGGCTTGGTCAAGTCAAACAAACTTCTTCATTATGACAAGCAGCTTGCTAAGGTTAGATAAGCCAGAACCAAGCTAAATGTAGAGGCACGTACCATATTGCCTCTACCTCTTTAAAACTTTCTGCCGAGTCACGCTTACAGACGAATAACTGAAAGGGTGGTTACATAAGACCTCTGCTGGCAGGCAGCCTAGACCTCAGTCTGTAGTAGTAGTGGCCTTGCTGGGAGACTTGCTGGATAGCCTACGTAACTTTCCACACATAGAAACAGCACAGACACCCCATCCTCGTTATAAGGAGTGATTTTCTGCTTTCCATCCAGCTGAAAGCTCCTCTTTTCTATGTAGGCTCTAACTGGTTCATGTTATCAAGCTCCCAAAACAGGAATGAACATGAATAGCTATACTGCACTACATTGTTGGAAATCAGACACTTCCCTTTACAGTATTTATTTCCTCTTCCATAGATCCAGTCTGCGCCTTCATTCCTCAATTATCTTGTCTTATATTTGCTGTCCGGACTCCATTACCTTAGTCTGTGGACATGGCCACTTGACCAGTGCACCCCTCAAAGTGTGCATGTTTGTGTGTGCTTTGCCTTCTAATATTTAGACAACAATGGATCCTTAATGCATTAAGAGCATGACATCAGCCAGGAAGGATGTAAGGAACGTAGTTGGTCGACCTCTGCTCCAAGTAGAAATGTACTGTTTTGGCTTACCCTAGTGACCTGCGGGTGTAGTGTATGATTAACTTTATGGTACTGTATGCTCTATCTTTCCAGACACCAGATAAATGTCAGTCATTATCATGGATATGCAAGACAAAGACATTCTGACCAAGGAGATCCTACCTGTTGTCATCATTGGTAAGAGATTGGACATCATCATAAGCTGGATGTGAATGTTTTATGGGGTTAATAGTGTTATTCATTGGGCTGAAAAAGATTCCAGATGCATTCAATTGAGACCAATATATTGGCTTTAAACAACCTATCCCTTGCAGCCAGAGCCTGCCTTTGAACGGGTCTAAATGTTCCTGTGTTGTTGTGTTCCCTAGGCAACGGGCCATCAGGGATCTGCCTGTCCTACCTGTTGTCCGGTTATACCCCTTACATGTCTCCAGGGGTAACACACCCCAACCCCCTACTGCAGGACAAACTTGCCCAGCAACCCCATCTGTCACTGCTGGAGCAGGTAAACACTCTAACATCTCCCCTGCTGTCGTCAACATTTGGCATGCAAAGTATTTTGCAAAGTAGGGTTAGGGTCAAAGCTACCTTGCCTTCCTTCCTACCTAAAGCTATTGACATATATTAACCTCTTTGTCAATTCAGAAGTTCCTGTTTCTCATTGGACAGCGTTTCTAATAAAAGTGGCTGAGGCTGCCAAAACTTGCCAAACTTACCAAAACTGAAGTTGACTACAGTAACCCTTTAAAGTCCCTATTTAATAGGGATGAATAGAATAGGTTTCAATGTATCGCAGTTTGCAAATACCATTAGTCTGTTGATGTGGGCTGAAAGAAATTCCTTATCCATTTGTATTTTTCTCTTTTCAATCACTCAGGATCTTGAGTACTTGTGTGAGGGACTGGAGGGTCGTTCGTCCAACCCTGTGGCAGTACTTTTTGATTCGCTGCTGCTCCCCGACAGTGACTTTGGATTGGACCATGCATCGCCCCTTGTCTGGCACTATGAGCCGGAGCGGGCTACGCCTCACCTGGTGCTGGGCAAGGGTCCCCCTGGAGGAGCATGGCATGTGAGTGAGGCTGGACCGTCAGGATTGGTCCTGACATCTTAAGTAGGGAAAGAGTTTCGTTCTCAACTACTGTATTAATAGGTTTTTCTAAAGTCATATTCGACAAGACTTATTGTATGACTAGAATGACATAAAGCCTCCTATCTAAATGGTCCATGAAAGACATGAAAATACTACTTTTCATGTAAACCTCAGCGCTAAAAAAATTAATATTTTCCCTGATGCAGAGGATATTTCTTACCCAACATTGTCACACACCAAAAACATTTAATCCAGACAAGACTTTTATAAGAAATGCACACAATGCATTCCTTTGTAACTACTACCTTGACGTTGAACGTCAAGGAAATTATTTGGGAATAATTAATAAAGTTGAAGTTTAATCTAATAAAGTAAAATTTTCTAGTCAAATTATTGGTAATATTTGCCTTGCTTTGCTTTGCTTTGACTTGCATACTGCACATTTAAAACAGTACTAAGAAAGGGAGAATACATAATCTGTGACAAGAACAATTACTGTCCTGTTTTATAGTTTTGTTGACACATAACAAATCCATACTTTGTTGGAGCACCTATGTTCTGTGTGTTTTCTAAATATGTGTGTTTTGTCTGTGCAGGCTATGGAGGGATCCATGCTAACACTGAGTCTAGCCAACTGGATGGAGCTTCCCGGGCTTAAGCTGAAAGACTGGCTGAGAGAGAAACGGAGGTGGGTCTAGGTCACTGTGTTCTACTTATTCAACCATAACTAAAAAAGAATACTCATCAAAATAAAAGTCTTAAAGGGACCATAATGTACGATTTTGAATATATATTTATAAAAAAGTGAAATCTGTGCCTTGTGCATTTTCTACAGTTCACCTCTGACAACACATGTACCCTATTGTATTTGATATGTATTTTATTCAAGTCAATCTATTTGACCAATCACAGACTCAGGCTAGTACAAGTAAGGTGGAAATACAAAAAAATAAAATAGATAAAATAAAAATCTTTAGTGCTCAAATATTTTTTAATGTCGACACTAAGGAATCACACAAAAATGTATGATTGCCTGCGTTATAAGCCATTTAAGCACATTCCGAATATCTCTAATCTTTTGTAATGTGCTGTGTGTGTGGCTCTTCCAGAAATGTGCGGAATGACCGAGCCACACCGGCAGAGATAGCCTCCTACTACCAGCACTACGTTTCCCAGATGGCCTTGGAGGAGAACTTTGCCTGCGGCACCACAGTCACCTCTGTCCAGCGCCAGCCAGGCCAAGACGGAATGCCACCCTGCTGGAGAGTGTCAGGACTGCAGCGCCGGGAGGGAGAGGCAGTGGGAGGTATGGGGCATGCTGGCCTTGGGAATACTTTTTTCTAGCCATGTGAAGTGTGAGAGTCCAGGTATTGTTCTGATTGTTATCAAGGTTGTCTTCTTTTTTTACACGGCTTTCAGGAGCGGTGGTGTCTGAGGAGGTGCCCTTCACCGTGTGTGCCCACAATGTGGTGTTGGCCACAGGTACACATGATATCCCTGCCCGGCTGGCTGTAGAGGGAGAGGATCTGGCCTACGTTGCCCACTCTTTCTGGGAGCTGGAGGCCTCTATTGCCCGCGGCGAGCTGGACCAATCGTCCGACCCAGTGCTGGTGGTAGGGGCTGGGCTGACGGCGGCCGACGCTGTTCTGGCGGCGCATCACATCACCACGCCAGTATACCACGCCTTTAGACGCTCAGTCACAGACCCAGGGCTCATCTTTAACCAGCTGCCCAAGCTGCTTTACCCCGAGTACCACAAGGTAAAGACAATGACAGGGGATAACCCCACAGATATGGAACAGCATACAATATACTTTTCATCATTTGTGTGTGTTGGGTGATATATATGATATGCAGTGTCTATATATAAACAGATGTAGAATGTTAGTATTTATTATTGTAATCACTGAAGGTAGCTACTGGTTACAAGAGAAGAAGAGACAGCATCATGTATATTTCTCCTCTGCTCTTTTCTTGGCTGCAGGTGCACCAGATGATGACCCAGCAGCAGCACCAACCGAGCCCAGGCCATGCTCCAAGTCAGGGTGGTGATGCTCCCTCCTCAACCCTCTCTTCAGACAGTCCGCCCACTCCACTCTCCAGCGCCATTGGATCCTACCAAGGGTACCTCAGCTTCCCGCGCCACCGAGTAGTGGCCTTCAAACCAGACAAGAAGTGCGTGTTGGAAACGGAGACAGGGCAGCGCACAGTCATCCAGGTGTCCAAGGCATTGGTTTTGATTGGTGCCCACCCCAACCTATCGTTTCTACCCAACAACGGTCGGCATTTGGGGCTGAACCCAGACCAGCCCATTACATGCAGGCGTAACCCTCTGGAAGTGGACCCGTTTACGTACGAGTGTGTATCGGCATCGGGCTTGTACGCCATGGGGCCCCTAGTAGGGGAAAACTTTGTCCGTTTCCTAAAAGGAGGGGCGCTAGCCATTGCTAGTGACCTGGCCAAAAGACAAAGAAACAAGGAAGAGGATAAGCAAAAGTATAGCAATACTGATATGGCCAGACTAACAGACAGACAGGCAGACAGTGTGTCTGTGTTCTGTGCTCAGATGTTAAAGTCAACTGGGTTGGAATGAATTACACCAGGCCAAGCTGGCCTTGCCTGGGCTATACTAAGTGGGGTTAATGCATTATTTAGGACTATGTTGAATTGTTTTACTCTTTTAATAACAAACAAAAAGTCTCACCCAGTGCTACATTTATCAAATAAATGAACTTGGACATTTAACACCTCAAGCCACTACTGCCTGGCTTGATCATCTACCATTTTTGCCTGAAATCCCACAACTTACATTCTTCTGGTTAACTGCTGAAATTGTCATTGGTGTGTTCACATGCTTTTTCAGCCTGACCACTGTGATATCTACCAGCCTTGCTTCTCTTTTTGATAGTTTTCCATTGCCACCCCTATTTTCTTGGTCCTGTATCCTGCTAAAGTTGCTATATCTTGCTCATCGTACAGGTTTCTTCAAAGATATAAGAAATATTTTGTCAATTTTTTCTTATTCGTAGTAATTTTTTTTTTACATTGTCCTATTAATATAGTGGCAGTTTTCTCCTAGTTGAGAAGATAATGTTAATGCCAGCAGAGAAAAATCATTATTCTCCCGATACTTAAATTTCTTAAATTCAAAAACCTTGAAGTTGTTCACTTAAATTAATAAAATTAATGAATTATTTTAATAATTAATTATTAAGATTAAAATAACTTTTTTTTTTGTCTTTATTGGTGTTTGTGCCGACAGAAATTACAAAAGGACTCTAAAATCAGAAAACATGGAATTTGCTAAAAATTTGGAAACTGGCACTGTGCAGTTAAGTCAACAGTCTGACGAGATGAATGTCAGACTAATATTTTTATTTTAAAAGGACTATTCCTGTAAAAATCTAGCCATAATGGCGTCCGTTTCTGTTTTCTAATATGTTTGACCAGATGGTGCATATTGTGCATTCTACTGTCTGTCATTTCAACATATTGACAGCCAACCAGTGGTGCCTTAAACTTTAGAGCAGCTTAGTAATAACTGTCACAGCCTACATTTGTATAAAACATGTTCACAAAAGCATATTGTATCACTGTCTATACAAATATATGGATAGAGTTAATATATAATAGCAATAACAAATTGCTTGTTGTGTGGAAAACAACAAAAAGGACAAGGACTGTATTTGGCTGTCTGTTACCAACTCTTGTTGACTTGAGATGAGGCTTAGTTGGCTTTACTTGCCTCCCTTCACTCCCCTAAAGTGAAGTGACAAGGACAGGTTTTAAAAGTATTCTAATCTATACAAGATGCATATCAATATTTGTGAACATGTATTTTGTGCATTTATTCTGTATTGAAACTTTTATGAAACTTGAAATATAGTAATATTCAGAATTCTGTTTATTGAATAATCCAATCTGAACTTTGATTATTGATGTTGTAAATTTAAATGTTTACATCTATGTGCATGCAGAAGATTGGTCATCCATGCACAGCAAATCAGATATTTTATATAAGTTGTTTATATTAATAAATGCAGTTTTCATCAAGTCTGCTTAATCTTGAGATCTTCACACTTCTTAGAATTCTAAGTCAACCTAAGGTCTACATGGTTGGAGTCCACTCTTCTTTTTACTGCAGATAGATTCATTATTAGAAATAGTTATTTGACTGGCATGGTAGAGAATGTAAGTCTCATGTTTGCCACACTACATGACAGGTTACTTACCTTTTGCAAACCTCTCTAGGAGACAGCTTTTATGTGTGTGTGTGTGTATGGGGGGGGCAGGCATCTCAGACGCAGCATTTATCCACGTTACGTCAATCAACCAGTTGCATACGCACCATAGTTTAATGTGGCCTACTAAACCACACCATGTTTCTGCTCGCTGCTGCACCACACTATGCTGCTGCTCTTGCTACTGCCCACCTCCACCACAGCTTCCACCTACACAGGGTCTGTTGCACAGTATCTGATGGGGATTCTGCAGATATCTGCTCCATACCAATGCTTGTTAACTTAGCATTTGTATAAGACCCCGTGCGGGGAAGCTATCAGAGCAGCAAATCCTTGACGCCATACTTTAATGTCGTAAATTGTCCTGACTGAAATACACTAAAAAGGGTGTATTTCCCTTTTCCTCCACAAGAGCGCAGTGTTTCACTTTCTAGCTGACACACCTATTCCGTTCCATAGAATGTAGTCTTATCCTTTTTCCATGAATGATGTTATACCTCATATGCAATGTGACTGGTATGGGACCTGCTGTGGTGCATACAGCCAGAGACATTTGTGAATATCTTTCGAGGGGGGTTCTGGTAAGTTTGGCAGTGAAGAGGAAAGATTGTTTTCCTCTAATGATAAGTTATTTAGTGCAACAACAGCTTAATAGTGTATTTGCACAAGGTAATTAGTGGTGATCCAACACAAGGCCCTTTCCGACCGTAGGAACTTTCACAAGTAACTAGGACTTTACTCGGTACTCTGTTCCGACCACAGGAACCAGAGTCCAAATTAAGTTCTGTGGACAAAATAGCAGGTACTAAAGTTACCTGCTTGGGAGGTAGTACTTCAGTTCAGAAACCTTCAGGGTGGGACTTGTAGCACTGAACATTTTTTATTGGTCGAGGACTAGCAGTAAGTGTCAACCGTGCAATACTGAACATTTCTTATTGGTCGAGTACTAGCAGTATGTCTACCGATATTTTTACATTTCTGTATGCATTTCTCCTTCATTATGCAAGTAACGGGGCTGTCACAAAATGTGTCATGGGGTCAACTTTTCGCCTATTGGTTGATCGACATCAGTACTTACCTTTTTTTAAACTAAGTACTGAAACAGTCTTATCTTCGAAATTTTTGTTAGGTTTAGTAAACGTTTATGAATAAAAACAAATGGATAAATATAAAATAAAATGTGCGCTCATTGTTTAACCTGTCTAGCCAGTACCCATAGTGCCATTTCCTAGTTTGATTGCGAAGACTGAAATTGAAAGCACCGCCTACTAATTTGCATAATAAAGAAGAAACGTTAAAGGAAATGCCAAAAGGGAATGTAAAAACCAACTTCTGAAGAAATGTTTAAAGAAAGTAATTAAGTAAAAAAGTAAATTGGAAGTCCATAGGTGGGGAAATGCAAAGCAAATGTAAAAGGAAATGTAAAAAGCAATGAAGAAATGTAAATAGGAAAGTAAATAATAAGGGCTGTAATACAAAGGAAAATACAATCCATGGCATTTTATTTATTTTTGAGTCATTTATTTATTGATGTGTTTGTTCTCAATTTTGGCAGCTTTGGTCCTCCATATATGCCTACTGCATGACTCTGGACACGATCAATTAGTTCATGCCCGATAGGGACACTCGACGTCCCCTGGGATCGATAAAGGGACTCCTGAAAATGATCCAAAAATACGTGAACTACTCATTTATGTCTCCTGATCTCGCTGAGCCTATGCTGGCTGTCAGATGACAAAGGAACGAACGACTCAGACCCGAAGACCCAGTCGAGGAGGTGAACCATATCTATGGGGTGAACTACTCATTTCTGCTTCCTGCTGAACGAAATGAGATAATGACTCGAACACAACTGTTGTTGCGCCTGCGCGACCTAAATGAACGAATCACTGTGAGACTAGTCGTTGCTCCCGAGTCATTTTAAAGATTCATTTAAAATGAACAAATCGTTCATGAACGACACATCACTAAGTGGGATAGTGGGAATTTGGTGCTACTGCTAGCACCGCTAGCCTCATTTCAACCGACAAGACGTGGACTCCGAACGAATACTTTCACAAGAGCATGCGCAGCTCAATTATACTAACAATTGACACAACCTGGGGGCACATTGTCCGGACTCGTAGACGAGGGAATATTTTTTTGTGTTGAAATTGAAGGAAATCTGTTCATTCATTGATAAACAATCGCTCGCGCGTCAGGCCAGACCAGACAGTGTCTAAATAGTAGTCACAGGTTGCTTCTGACTGCGTGCATGCTACCTTGTCTTGATAAGGGGGCTACCCGCTCGCTCTTTCAGATGCTTTTACCGGACTGGGAACTAGCAAAAAGCAAGTAAAGCGGACATTTCTTTCTCAACATGAATCACAAATGCTTTTTCACAGATGTATCAAGTTGGCTAGCTGGTAGTATTGGCTAACCAACGATAGACGTCCTCAGCAAATAACACACTTCATCGTCTGAGCAAACTGACTATTCCACGTATAGTTCCCTGCCCTCTTGGATTTTTTTTGTTTTCCACTACTTGTGGCTGTTTTCCGGTGGAGTACTTTGCACAGGATGTTTTAAGAATCAAACTATTGAATTTCCCCGGACAGTAATATATTTTTCCACTCAAATTTTTTTTGACCCAATTAGGTCTATTCTGAACGAACGAT
Organism: Galaxias brevipinnis; assembly: GCA_036023535.2. Taxonomy (NCBI): domain Eukaryota; kingdom Metazoa; phylum Chordata; class Actinopteri; order Galaxiiformes; family Galaxiidae; genus Galaxias; species Galaxias brevipinnis. Next base: position 16,649 of record JAVQIZ010176885.1, on the reverse strand, counting down.
ATTATACAAGTTGGAAAAAATGGATGCGGGAATAGAGAAGGAATGCAGCGCCCTGGGAGGGCTGTTCCAACTCATCATGAGCGATATGAAGGTAAGAATTGAACCACAATCTTAACTTTTTGGCTCCTTACCTTAACACAAATGCTTTGAGAAATGTATTTGCTTAGCAATTAGTCGCGGACCACATATATAACCTTACGTGATTCAGTGAATGATTAAAGCTGTACAACTAAAGGGACTAGATATGCATGGTCCGTGGTTTGGTGAATGAGATTGGGGGTTGTTTGCAATAGATTCTGTGCTTTGATGTTGGCAAACCCATGCATGTTCTCTTTGCTCCCAGGCACCATTTCACCACCAGTGATCAAATAATTTAGACTGAAATTAATTGACTATCCAACATACACTATGTTTAAAACATTTTAACGAGTTGCTACTCAGATTCTTGGCAATGTAGTTAAGGCCAGTAGTTGCTTAATGAAATCTGAATAAAACCCAATATTGTAATATTGTATTGCGACCTCTGTGACTGCTCCTTGCATTGGAAAGACAGAATGTGGCATTTCACAGGACTCTGAGGTGTGTGTGTGAGCAGCACTAAATACACATTTATTGCGTTCAGGTTTGAGGGAAATGAGATACAGTCAACTGTGTAGCCTGAGGTAATATGGTCAAGTTTTCTAAGGACTATCAACAAAATTGTAATCTTTGTAATAGGCCTTTGAGACATCATATTAGACACCGTAGAGAAATTATCTTGCCTCTTTGATCACTTCAACTTAAATGTGCTGAACTCTAGGAGAATTCTTAAACTCTCCCTCCGGTAAGCTCAGTTTGGTGTCCAAAACCATTAATCTAAAACTGTGCTTAAAATATATTTGTGTGTGTGTGTGTGAATCAGTAGTATGATCAGTATGTCAAAGGTATTGACTCGGTGTCAGCTGTACTCTAGGTCAAACAGGGCGTCCACCATCCCTCGTTCTCTTTTTCGTTTTCTCTCTCACTTTGTTCATCACTGCCTCATCTATTTATTTAATTCTCTCTCTAATTCTTCTCACTGTTTCTTCCTTATCAACTCCTCTATCTTTCGCTCTCACATGTGCACCCCCACCCGAGTTGGTGTTTATAAGCCATATCTAATGCCTGTCTGGATCTAGCATTGGCCTTTTTTTAATGGAACAACATGTCTGTCTTCTGTCTCTATGCCTACATTGTTGTGCCAAACAGGCAAATGTGTGTGCCTCAAACATGCAAAGCTGTGGAGCAGAGCTGGTGTTGGTCATAAGTAGGCCACTAACGACTATTTCTCTTTCGATTAATCTATCAACTATTTTATCGATTAATCTAAATGATAATTGTTTTCCAATAAAAAAGAGCAAGACGGAAAGAGGGGGGAAAAACAAATACATCATAATGTAATAATGAAGACATAGTCAAATCCACACTTTTAATTATATAAACATTTTTCAAACATTATCTATTGAATTTATGACATTCCCTACACAAAGAATAATAAAAGTGCTTACAATAATGGCAGAAACAAAATAATTAGATTAGATACATGTCCCAGCCCATCACGCACAAACACATACCTTCTTCAATCAAATGTAGAATAAGCCCAGATTCTGGCCTCAACGTTTTCTCAAACACTTAAGTTCTAAGGTAGTGGCAAAATAACTTTATGACTTACATAATGTGTGTATTTAGCAGTTACACAATATAAAAAAAAGCTCTCCCTACTAACGGTAATTTAATCAACATCATGACATGAATAGACAACACTTTCCTGGCGATCCGTCATTCAGAATAGCGCCCATGTGTTTTCTCTTCAGGTGCCTGATCTTGCACAGTGCTCGTGCTGCTGTGGTATGCCATCGAAACTTTGCACCTTATTGATTTGTGATACTTTGAAGTACTTTCGAAGCTTTGGGTCTTTGGAAACTTTTAAACCGAACTGAACCGCTGTCGCAGATAATATTGACCAAGTCAGACTCACTGCTACAGCCGCCATGACTTAGTAAAACAGTAAGATCGACTGGAGCTGACTAATGACAGGAGCTAAAAACGACTCACTGCATACACACAGAACTTTCGTGGTGATTTTGAAGAAACACATTTGTTATAATGAAATAAAGTGATTGAGAAATCAAAGGTGCATTAAAAAAAACACAAAAAAAAACGATGCTTTAGTTTAAAATATTGATGTCGACGCATTTTCAGCGTCAACGTCATTGATTGTGTTGACCAATCGAGGCAGCCCTAGTCATACCTCTTTAGAGCTTTGGGAGGGCTGTTAGCAGCAGGCTGTTCATGGACCAGTTTTGATGACACCAATGACACTTTAGAAACACTCACATTTTTTCACGCACTAATAGACCGCACAGCAGGGCTGTAGTCGAGTCACTAATCCTCAAGTCCAAAGTCCCCAGGGCTCAAGTACGAGTCCAAGTCCTAGTCACCATAAGTCCAGTCCGAGTCAAGTCACAAGTCCCTATAGGTTTTAATCCGAGTCCTGTCATATTATTCTGAAGTGGTCCTCCCAAAAATATAAGGTACAAATTAATTAATATGTTGTATCTAAGGCTGTCCCGAATAAATTTTTTGGGGTATTCGGGGCATCTTGGCGACACGCAATAATGTAATCAAATAAATGATATGATCAAACAAAAACGGCCTTGCTCATATGCCTATAATGATGAAAAAATGCCAACGTATTTTATTAAAGACCTGCCTTCTGTAACAACAACAGGCTATTCCTCAAACGTTTATTGAAACAAACACCGGTACAAATTGCCCTCTTCACATACTCCCAGGCCTCATATTTCTCACGCATTCAACACATGGCTTTTGGGAAGCATAAACTGCTATTGCAGACCACTGAAAAACGCAAACATGCGGCTATGCATGGCGCATATACACAATGCCCCCAAGCGAAAAAAAAAAAGAAAAATGAAATTGGACAGTGCTCTATTTTTTACTTCTGCAAAGCGTAGTTCAAAGGGTGACTGCAGTTAGAGCAAAGCGGCGATCCAAAAGGAACATTTGAGAAGGATCTATACAAATCTTAATTTTGTATTGGTTGGTGTAAGAATTAGAAATTATGAAACTGGGGAAATGGCTGTAAATCGTCATGTTTCTTAAAGTGCAAAGATGAATTAATGTCTGACACGTGCGGTGACGACCCCAAGGAACAGCACAATGCTGTACTCGTCTCTCACAACCACGCAGAGTGTAATTGTTATTGTCAAATAACAATAACTAATAATTAATGCTGATACATAATGAAAAATGTTGGATCATGGCCTATTATTTATATGTGCTATTTGGGATTAAAAAAACGCAACCTCTGAATTATGAGTTGGAAATCGTTTTCCATGGTGACGATCGAATCTTCGAAGCATTCAGGTCAGCCCTAGTTGTATCAATATATACTACTGATGGAGCATCACGTTTAAACATTACGTTTTTTGAACAAAAGGAAAACAAAATGTAATTATATCTTTAGAATATGATCAAAGTTAATATATAAAAAAAATCCGACATTACTTCGAGTCCGAGTCATCACTGTCCGAGTCCAAGTCGAGTCACAAGTCATGAAAGTCGTTACTCGAGACGGACTCAAGTTTGAGTCCTCAAGTCGAGTCCTATAGCACTGCTGCACAGTACATGAAATCTTCAGTGAATAGTTGAATGCACGTCCTTTTAGAGGGCTGGTGGCAGTCTATCCATGCTGTAACCTATTTCACCAGTTGGCAGAGCATCAACCAGGACTCCCCCCACCATCTGCTTCTGTATTTCTCAGTCTTCTTATTTTTCGTTCTCCCAGACACACGTGCACACGTCAATGTCATGCGTAATTAAGCCGCCCAACTCCCTGATGGGATGGATCTCCACTAAATGGTGTTGGTTCTGGTATTGGTCCCTGTGTTCAAAATCATGAAGGTCCCCTCTCTCATTAGCCTGGGCTAGATCATTGCCATACAACGTGAACGATGCAGTGTTGGTGCAAAGACAGGTGTTGTTAGAAATAATGTGATTGTGAAGAAGGGAGGGAGAGACTAAGCTAGACCAAAGTGGCAATGAGCAACAACCGTGTCCTCTGTTACAGGGGTTAAGCCAGGCCTACTTTTTAGGCCTGCAAACTCTTGAAGCCAATGTTTTCCATAGAGAAGGGAAGTGAATTTCATGAGAAGAAGGACAAAGATGTGGGTAAAACCCTCTTAGGTGAGATAAAAAGACATCTTTCAGATGTGTTACGGGTGGTTAGTGTTAAAAAGATGTTGGCTCCCCTTCATGTGAGGGCATTCAAATGTCCTAACAATTTTTTTTATCATGATGTTGGATTTTGTCCTAAATCCTCTGCATGGCATATAGGTTTGGCTCATGTTCCCTGACTTTGCAAAGCCACTGATGTGAAAGAAGGCTTATTGATTTCTGTCTCTGCTATATTGGGAATGACATGAGCCTGCAACCTTCTACCCTCCTCCTCTTCTCCTCCTCTCTCGTTCCTGTCTAGCTCAGCACATTCCCAGAGAAGGCCTCCCCTCGAGTCCTGAATGCCAAAGCAATTTCAAGCATTTGCTAATTGTTAAGAGTTGTTTCCATTAGAACTACAGTTTAATAATTTAAATTAAATGTTTTTCAGTGATAATCTATATCTTCAGCTCTATATTTCCACGAGCAGCAGTTTCTTGCCACTAGCTAGATATCTTTAAGCCCGACCTATACTGGAATTTTGGGGCCGAAAATTATATTAGGGAGTAGAACATTTCCGATTTTGATATGTCTGCCGATATTCATCATACTGTGTATATTCTTAATGTTTTAATTCTGTGTCTGAATTGTATGCGGTTATCAAACACTTGCGACAAAGATATGTAATCACATATCGTTTTTATGTTGCTTGTTTTACTGTTTTGAGTGTTTTAATGTTTTATGCTGATTAGGATTGTTAATGATTAATCGATGATTGGTTAATATTCATTTAGAATTCATCCAATCAATAACTTATTATAGTATTATTTTTTTTATATATCAGGGATAGGCCCATATTATCCTATATTTTCTACTCCCTAATATCGGGCTCTAGTGCACATGTCTTTGTCCAGTATGACGGGCTGAAGGTGAGCCTCTGTGTGAAAAAGGGCTGAGCTGAATACTAAATAACGTTTAGTCTTGCATTTCTGCACGCCTGCCAGGATGGCTATAGCGACTAGTGCTAGGTAGGTAGCCTACTCCTCAGACACCGCATGGCTGGAATGATCTCTGTTCTGTTCCATGGCCACTCCAAATGATTGCTGCTGCTGCTGGTTGTTACTGCATTTTAACTGTACAATTATGTGTCTGTTAAAAACTGATGTCTAATATAGAAAATAACAAAGGCTAGTACACCCACAGCATTAGTCAAGTAGGCTGGCTTGTTGGACTAGAGATGGACAAACACACACACACACACACACATCTTTTCTTGACTTGACTCTTAACTGGGTTGACTGTCCCCCCTCCGGTCTTGTCAATAAAGCTGGGTAAACTGGACACAGAAGAGAGGTATGAAATGCTGTGATTGGCAGTAGATCACTGTCATTTTGCTCTGGTTCAGAGCAGCAAACGTTGTACAGTGTACAGACATCCCTGTGTTTTAAGTCCTGTCCTTGAAAAAAAGTAAAAAGTCCAAATAAAGACAATCGCGATGAGGTGCGTGCCACTATTGGTCTGGTAGCGTAAAATAGTAAGTTAATGAACGCCGATGGAACTCATTGCTTTAGTAAAGAGAATACTATTCTGCTGCATGCAGGAGTAAGCCCTATACTACTGTGTAAAAAATGGTTACATTTTTCTGATCTGTGTTGCTGTGCTTAGCGTCTCACGCTATCAAACACTGATGTGCACCGCCCTCTCCAAGTTACAAGCTAAATTGGGTCTAGCGTGCAATGCTATCAGCAGTTTTACTTATGATGCATAATGTAAACAAAATTTGCACCACGCAAAATACATAGATTATTTCAGTTTCGTTGAAATTAAATGTAATACAACTGTTGCAGCATGAGTGAATAAGTGAGGAGAGTCACGTAACAACAAATGGATGCGCAGTTAAAGGAATAGTAAAAAAAAAAATTTTTAACCTTTTTTTCTGTTTTGTAAAAATGTCCTAACAGCTCCAGATCGTATTTACATCCATTTTATTTCCAAGGTCCGGGAGTCATAACACGTTCCCCTTTAGCTGCAATTCTAACATTTTGTGTAGAAACCCATGATTTATAGCTTAGCAGGAGTGTCACAGTTTAAGTGCCCGCATATGTGTAGACAAGTTAACACACAATCTACGTTTTTATTTTATAAATAAAGAAAATTCTTATTTTAAAACATGGCTTGGTTTTAAATTTTTTAAACAAGAATAGAGAATAAACAAGAGAAATTGAGATTATAGTCGGAAATCGGCTCTAACTTAGGCCATATCACCCAGCCCTAGTCTTAGTGCAGGTGTATGGCTGGGAGCCTGTTGCGTGTGGAATCGACAAGGGTAGACCAGACCTGCCCCGTTTTACTAGAGCAGGACTTTCTTTTCCCTCCCAGCCTGTGAGAAATGGGAGTCCGCATTCAAATTCAACACTTTTGGATGCATCTAGCAGTGGCCCTATTTGCATTGTGGTATATTTTATCATGTCAGTGCAAGCAAGGGGTTTAGTCTAAGACAGTCAGAACACAGAATGGAACAGGACAAAGTACAGAACAGCCATGGTCGTGCTATTTTTTCCCTTTATATTCCTGCGTATCTGTCCTGAGGTAGAATGTTGTTTTTAAGTAGAGGCAGACTTCCTGTAATGAAAAGATTGACACTGCTGCGTCAATGTGTGTTCGATGTCATTTTTGGCCCTGGAAGCTTCCACAGCAATAATCGCTGCAGTGAAGGTGTGTTCTTGTTACGCCAGTGGAATCTGAGAGAGGCGGGGCCACAGACCAAACCCTGCTGCATGATTGAGGGAAAGATTGCACGCGAAAGAGGGCGCGAGCGAGAGATAGAAAAGTTGACATGGTTGTGTTGTCAGTTGAAAGGGGTTTCCCCAGGATGAGGCGGTCTGCATGCCACAGTGTAAGGGATGATGTCCTTATTTACAGCCAGTGTAAGGGATGATGTCCTCACCAACAGCCGTGCTGCACAACAAAGCACATCCCTCAAACACATCTCGTCATGCCAACTTTTTCTCACAGACGTTTATTGCTCTGTTTGGTATCCCTAATACATTAATGTTTCATAAATTTCCCCTTCATATCCCTAACAACTTGTTGGTTTTCAGAAATCGACCTTAGTTGAATTTATTTCAGTCATTTATTAGTTGAACAATTTGTTGGGCCAGGATTTGGGTCAATTTAGCTAGCATTTTGCATAAATGCAGGTTATAATGTTGGCATGTTTATTTGGGCAACACATTAACATATTCCACAAATATAGTATTAGCCTAAATAGTTAGCTTACCTGTTTTTAGTTTAGCGTGAATATCAGAATGCAAGACATTAGGGCTGACCCCAATGCTTCGAAGCTAAGATCGTTGCCATGGAAATCGATTCCCAAATCAGAATTTGAAGGTTGCGTTTTTTTTTATCCCAAAAACTATTTAAAATTAGCTAATTGAAATAGCACATAAAAATAGTAGGGCAAATCCAACATTCATTATGCGTCAGCATTAATTATTGGTTATTATTATTTGACAAGAACATTAACCGTAGCATCGTGTTGTGCCTCTTCTCTCATGTCATCTAACCATTAGTAGCCCTATGTTTATTGCATCCTGAATTGTATATTGTGCAGTTTTTATTGTATATGTATTGTACGGTGACCTTGGGTGTTTAGAAAGGCGCCTATTAACTAAATGTATTATTATAGGCCAGGCTTTCCTTGTTAATCACATCAGATGACCGCTTATGAAAATGGTTTATGTTGCTACTAAATTCTATCTATGATCAAATATTGTTTATGCTTGGAATACTTTAGTATTAGTGATGGGATTGGAAACCAAAATGTATGGGGTTATCAGAGCTGGGGTGTTGACCTCCACATAGAATGTAGTGACGAGGTGGTGTCGTCCTCTGACCATCCAAAGCCACAGATAAGTCTAATTGAATGGTGTCCGTGCATGTGTGTAAATGGAGTAGGGTTGGGCTATATGTTAAAATTTGCAAACACCCAGAGCAGCTGGAAGCGGCCCCCTTGTCCCCTTGTTTTGTTTATGAAGACATACAAAAATGTGGATAATATGGCTCAACTCCAAAGGCCAATTCCTATTCGCACAGGCTTTGAATTGCGCATTACAAGGTAATTATTTACCAAGTTCAATTCTCGAGGAGGCAGACCGTTAAATTAGCAAAATAAAATGACAAAAATCGCCCCCAACAAACAACCTGCGATTTGCCAATCGCCAGTAGCCGATATATTCGTCCAATCGCCCAACCCTAATATGGAGGTAATCAGGGGTGGGGGAAAATATCGATACAGCATAGTATCGCGATATTCTGCAAGGCTATATTGTGTCGATGTCTATCTACAAGCCACATTGGTGGGCAGCCAATGAGGTTTTGTTCCATGCAACAATAAAAAGAAAGAAAAAAAGAGAACCTGAAGACATGACTGGGTCTTCTGAAAATAGTTTTAGCTCAAGGTAAATATCAAATAATGTCAGGACGAGCTGTTAAGAGTTGAGCCGGCTAGTGATGTTGTTAACCTGTTGTATTGCTCTAAGTTGAGACAGGTTAGTTATTTTGATAGCATCTTTTAAATTTAGCTACTTAAATATTTTGGTCCCATATCGCCAGCTAGCGGTAACGCTATCTAACGTTTCCTCATTTGTATCAGTGTTGTTGTTGCCGTCTTCAAACAAAGACCCAAAAGTTCAACTCGTTAGCTACCTAGCTTTGATGCCTGTAGGATTGTTTTATAGTTTGATGATCTTGATTATCTTTGGCTGTCCACAAGTCCTAAGTGATTTAAGTTGTCAAAGGTTAATCTCATATTGTTAGTTTTCAGTCAATATTATTGGTAAGTAATATGACAAGTCATTCTGACATGTTTCAATGTTTCTAACGTAGTAAGTTAAAAAACAGTCTTGTGTTTTATTGCATTTCACGGTTGAACCTCGAAACACTGGCTGGTGAAATGTCTGTTTGGCTGTGGGAAATGAACTTCACTTCAAAGCTATGCCTGTTTTAACAGATGTTGACAAACTTTTCCTTTGTTGACATAATTTGCAGTTGAAAAAGGTAAATATCGCAATATATGTCGTAATACTCCGCATGAGATCATATCGTGGGACCTCTATTGATTCCCACCCCTAGAGGTAATACTGTCACATGTAGACAACATCTGACATTCACTTCCTCCTTGCCATGGCAACAGGAACATGATAGAGAGCGACTCCTGGGACACAAAGACTTTTTTGCACTTTGAAGAACTGTACTGGAAGGGAGGGAGGGAGGGAGGAGGAGGAAATAGGGGTTTGAACTTGATGTCTGGAGTGAAAATAAAGACAGTGACTAGAAACTTTGATGAGATAAAGATGAGTGATCAGGCGAAGTTGAGCGAGAAATCGAATGAAGCAGGAGCCAGGAATTTAGGAGATGGACAGGAAAGCTATAGGGATGAAAAGTATAATGTTGCCATCGGTTAGAAGACATTCTGGATGGCACACAAAGTGCTAACCCCACAAGGAAGTGAAGCCATAAAGTGGAAGTGAAACCCTGAGAACAGGGAGGACTCGCGTCTTATGGGGTGTATCAATATTAGCATGGAAAGTAAACATCTGACACAAGCGTTTACCAATTGAAAACACACGCACGCACGCACGCACGCACGCACACACACACAGACAAACAGCAGACAGATCTCTTATAGTTTCCTCTGAGGTATCATGAGCACTTTGCTGATAACCATGTGGTGTTCCTCGAGGCTCCAGACAAAAGAACATGTTTATGCAATTTCTCTTAACTAGAAGGAAATGTTTTTAGCTCTGACGTCACAAACCTTTCCTTCCATTGGGACATCATCACTTTTTTTGTCTTTTCACCATCATATTGAAATTATTCTAGAGAAACATTTTATATAACAAATTATATAAATACAAGCAGTGATACGGTGGACGGCATATTGAAAGAATGACAGAATAAAAGAACATTTAAGTAAAAAAATTCGAAATAAAAAAAATGGAATGGTCATTAAACTCAGCAAATGGAGGAGGTTGCACACCCACCAACTTACACCACCTTCAGTACCCTAAAGATGATGTGCAAAATTCAAAACACAACCTGTTACCGAACTATATGCACCACCAGCACTTGTGGAAATTAATCGGGACAGAGCTCTTTATTTTTTTTTACTTATGCAAACTGGCAATTCAATAGGAACATTTGAGAAAGTTGTATTCGTAGATTGATTTTTTTTTTATGGTTGGGGTATGGATTAGAAGTTATGAAACTGGGGAAATGGTTGTAAATAGTTATGTTTGTTCAAGAACAAAGATGAATAAATGTCGGCTCCAAAATAAATTGCCGCCATGCTGTGAGCACTCACAACTGTGCTTGTCTCACATGCACAGGCTTTCTGACAAGTTGTCAACCCTGATTCGAAGTTATGAAACTGGGGAAATGGCTGTAAATAGTCATGTTTCTTCAAGTACAAAGACGAATAAATGTCTGTTGCATGCGGTGATGACCCTGAGCTCCAAACAAAATTGCAGCCGCACTGTGCGCGCGCACAACTGTGCATGTCTCACATGCACAGGCTTTCTGGAAAGTTTGCAACCGTGATTAGAAGTTAAGGAACTGGGGAAATGGCTGAAAATAGTTATGTTTCTTCAGGTGCAAAAACAAATAAATGACTGTCGCGTGCGGTGACCACCTCGAGCTCCAAAATAAATTGGCGCCATGCTGTGCGCGCGTCTCGTCTCACACGCATAGTCTTTCTGAGAATTTGGTATCCCTGCGGTAACAAATGTTGATATGCACCGGGTTCATTTTAGATAGCAAAATTTTTAGTAGACTGTTCATGTACTGTCTTAAAGGTGCAGTTTGTAGTTTTAGAGAATTGGGGAAAAAACAACAAGACTTTGAATCACAACACTCAAAAAGGCCAACCTCCTGAGTCTTTGGTTCCTCCCATCCACCACATGCCAGTGCGCGTGCATGTCTGATTCCGAGGTGAGAAACAAAAGAATCCCGAACGTCTGATCGTAAACGCTCTAAAACTGAGTGGTTCACACCAGAGCCGTTGAAAAAGAGAGTTGACACTCCCATAGACTTCCATGATAATCAAATAATGCGGAAGTAACGGTGACATGGGGCCTCCAATAGTTCAAAATGCTGTATATTTCCAGCATTGAACACCTTTAATTTTCAGTGTTTCCGAGGCACGATCGCTGGTAAATTGATTAATTTACTGATTTGTATTTTTTTTTTTTTACGTATTAGCAAACTTCTCATCAATTTAGTCAATAGTGACATTTTGTATTGCCTGTTTTTAAACTATAAACTATTGTTTATCATAAGAAAATAGTTAATAGTTTGTTACGTTACAATTTAAATGTGGTTAGCAAACGTAAGCCACTCTTCGCTAACTTAGCCTACTTACCAGATGTCATTTAGCTTACATTTACCTAAAATGAATTGTAGTTATTGGTGTTATTGGTGGCAAGAACGAGTGTCCCAACTCTGTTTTTCAACGGCTCTGGTTCACACCAAAGCTACGAGCACAGACACAAATGACCGTTTCCATAGTAACGACATACAGTTTGCTAACATTAACAACATTTTTTTTGTAATTTTATTCTCCTACTAGTATGAGGTAGTGCATGACAATCGGTTTTATTTAGCTAGGATTGGCGCCATAGCTACTATACCTTGCAGAGTATATCCAACATAAGCATGTAAACGAATAATTCCTTTTTGACAAATCTGGCACAATACTTCCTAACGTTCTAAAACTGTACTTGGCGATTTGACAAGCCAAGTCTTTTGTGATGACATGCAACGACTTCAGCCGCCTTGCAACTAGTACTAGTTCACACACCGCTGCTGCGATGCGAATTGTAACAAGAAACTTGTTTGGAGGGTGATGCTGTAAGCAGGAGGACCTTGGAGTGAGGTGATTGACAGGTTGGTAGCCCTTACTCCTTTCAAAAACTCTCCTGATCGGTTAGGGATAGGCGAGCGTCCCTAGATTTTTTAAAAGCTGAATACAGGGCCCAGGGTGCTCAAATATAGTGCAAATATAGTGCCTTCTCTCTGAGCATTTGGTTTAATGATGTCCTCCAGGAGGTGTGTAGTAAACGTAAAAAAAAACATAAAAAATTTAATTTATTGCCAGAAATTCAATTCAGATTCAGGCGGTCTTAGGATGATATACAGTAATTTTGTTGTAATTTGGTTTAACGGTCTCAGAGGAGTTGATTAAAATAGATACGAGTCAGAGTAACGTTCCTACCAAAAAAAGACGAAACTGAAATTTATAAAAAATTCGGTTTTTAAGATAATAATCTGAGATTTTGCAAACTTCATGTCATTAATCTAGGGATGTTTACATCATTTTCAGATGAGGATTGTTTAATGAACCTGTGAGATATGACACTGAATGTACAGTAGTGATTACAGTAAATCATGTTGATGTTACAGTAAACCTAGTGATGGACTTCATAATTTCTCATGAGTGCCGTATATGAAAGTTTAATCTCACTGCAATGGACAAGTTCTGAAGATTTCAGAGCTGTAACAATAATAGCCTATTTTTTATAATTTTAATACTTTAAAGTTTGAACTGGTTCTATAGCGCCACCAACAGGCAAAAGGAGGCAGTGTGGCATGAGGTGTGGTTTTGAGTGGACCTGGACATGTGTGCACATTTTTGGTGCATTTTTAACCATGGGAAGTACAGAATTGAGGGGAATGAAGAATAATAATAATAATAATAATAATAATAATAGTAATAATTGTACCAGCCAGCCACCTAAGAAAGAATCTCATATTTTACTGATCTAGAAAGAAAGAAAAGGTCGTTTTTGGCAGTCAAAAGCTCTTGAATAAATTTTATATGATAACAGGCCTAACGTTATTCCTTTTAGTCTTTTTTTGGTTTCGGGAAATACATAAGTTACTTCACAAGTAATATGTTACATAAGTAATATCAGAATCACATAAGTAATATCAGAATCAAAGTTATTAGGCTGCCACACCCTCTCTCTCACCACCGCCATTTGGGCCTGTTCCTCATATTTAACCAATGAGCGGGGAAGAGGCGGATAAGAGCAGGCACATTTTATCGAAGATAGTTGACTGTGTTCAATTCTGTGGGACAGCCAGTCTTCTCAAAATCCTTATCACCACACCCATGACAACAACAGAGTCAGAGAGGTGCTTCTGTACTTTGGAGAGGATCAAGACCTACCTGAGGAACACCATGACACAGGATCGCCTGAATGCTCTGGCTATGCTCTCCATGGAGAAAAAACATCCCTGACTTTTATAATTAAGTAATTGAGAAGCTTGCGACTCAGAAGGTGTCACGGCTACGGCTGAGCCTGCCCTATGTCTCCTTCCCTTTTCCATTTTAGGAGCTGTTTAAAAGGTGATTGCAGGAGGTGAGTTTCAGCTGTCTTGGATCCCATACAAGCCAGGCCCAAAGAACAGTCGGGAGCTCGCTTGCTTGCAGGCTCACTCACCACTTACGGTGGTTGTGCCATGCCTAACTGCTTGTGTTTGGCTATATTTCTATTGTTCAATTAACCTTTGTTATTCCTTTTATATTGACTCGTGTGATCACGATGACGGCATGTGCCGGTCGTATCACAAGGACAGAATGACCAAATTCCTTTACAAATAAGATGCCAAACACACACAAAGTTCCCCTTACCCCATTTGTTTCTGTATACACTTTACTTTAGCTTAAGATTTTATTGTGAAAGAATGCCTCACATTTTTTGTATTGGCATTTGATAAATACTTACTATTTCACAGAACTCTGGTATCCTGCAATTAATTTTAAATTGTATTGGTGGAGCTGACTGAATATGGCACAGCCCCACCAAGAATATTTTTCACCTGCCGCCACTGGACTATACTCCAAGTATGGGCATCTCTTCCTGATTTAGTGCCATAAAGCAATTCATCACAATTTCGCGGGAGATCGTGCCCGGTGGCAGACAAAATTAGTATTAAATATTGAGACTTCTGGAGGACTGATCTGAACTGCGACTTTTTCATTCTCCCATAGACATTACAATGTGCAATCAGTAGAAATGTATTGTTAATATGTTAATACAAAAAGTTGCCTATAGTTGCTTTAAGGACCAAATGTACTATCAAGACATGTTCTGGCATGTTTCTGATACTAAATATACCTAGTAAAAGTCTTAATTTTCTTCAGCCTGTGATGATGTTCCTGTCTTTACTGTACTGGACAGGGCAGTACTAAGGGACTGGTAAAGATGGCACCTGTGTTTGGCTCTGCTGCTGCCATGACTTGGTTGTCTCTGTCTCACCTGTCTCATCTGTTTGTAGTCCTGTGTTTGATTTTGCCGTTGTTCCTGTCTGTTTGTGATGTCCTGGCTGCCTTGGTCTACGATCGGCATGTTATTATTATTTAGAAAATCTATGGATAGTTTGTCTGCTGTCGGGAACTATCCACGTCTACCCTCGGTGGTTTTCGCATCGTCCCATGGAATACCACTGATGTGCGATTGGAGGGGGAAACTGGGGTTGTCGGCTCAGAAGCGCGGTAAGAGGAGGCGAGGAACTAGGGCTGGGTCTCAGGTTAAATCCCGCCGTCTCTGGAAGCAGGTTCTTGCTGCCAACCTCCATTATTGTATCTCCGCAACCAGAAGGCCCACGCTGATCTACCCTGGCGTTGAGGAAGGAGAGTCCGTCGCTGCATGGCCCCGGTGCAGCCCCGCCAGATTTTCTCATCTGCGGTCAATGTTCCCCGACTGCCTTTGCAATGGTCGGGATCGCCATGGTGCGCGAGTGATCCGTCCGATTGCGCGCACTCCCAAAGATTCCTGTGCTGAAGACGATATGGCGGCTTCTTCAATCAAAATGTGCTTGATTAATGCTCGCTCTGTGGCGAATAAAGCTCCCGTACTAAATGACTTGTTCACAAGGGAAAATTTGGCTTTCCTGTTTTTAACTGAAACTTGGCAACAGAATATGGAATTTATTAATTTAAATGAACTGTGCCCTATGGATTGTTCTTTTATTGGGACTCCACATCTGTCAGGCCGCGGTGGAGGGCTCACTGTGGTCTGGAAAAATCTATATTCTTGTCAGTTGGTGAGCACGGAACCTTTTACTACTTTTGAACTACAGCTGACTAAAGTTGGTCGGCTAAAGCCATATTGTTGTGTTTTAATTTACCGACCTCCTTGTCCAGCAGGTCCGTTTTTAGCTGAGTTCACTGACTTTTTGATTTCTATTTTTAAACTGGACAATGTGGTACTAGCTGGAGATTTTAACCTGCATATCCATGATGCCACAAATTGTGTAGCCTCTGAATTTCTTAATATTACTGAATCTTTTAATTTCAAGCAACACGTTTCTGGCGCCACTCACACAGGTAGTCATACTTTGGACCTTTTTTAACCATGGGACTCGATATTGATCATATCCATTGTGAGGACCTTTTGGTAAGCGATCAAAAATGTATTTTCTTGGATCTTTCTGTAAATGCAGACCCTTTGTCTTAAGAGAATTTTGCGTTCTCGCATCATTACTCAGAGTACGGTTAATCAGTTTTCAGCGCATTTTTACTGTGACCTTGATTTGAATCTTAATGATGTTGAGCTTTTAATGCAATCTTTTAATGAACATTGCTCCTCGCTGCTTGATAAAGTGGCACCTTTAAGGACCAGAACTAGGGCTGTCAGCAACACTTCTCCTTGGATGACGGACGCGGTCCGCTGCCACAGACAGAAGTGTTACAAAACTGAAAGACTATGGAAAGCCACTGGACTAGAAGTGCATCGCCTGTACCTGAAAGATCTCAGATACTCTTTTAATGCACTAGTAAAAGAAGCACGGACTGCTTACTTTGCTAGCATAATCTCTTCCTCAAAAAGAAATCCTAAGGTTTTATTTGACACTATCAATAACATTGTTTCACCGCCCCTACCTACATTACCATGTTTTGCTGACAATGATTGTATTACGTTCTTTACTTTCTTTGTTGATAAGGTAATGGCTATTAGGTCCAGTATTCTTCAGTTCACTTCTAGCCCCCTGTTGTCTACTACTGTTCTGAACTCTTTCAAACCAATCAGTTTACAAGATATGATGGATTTGATTAGGAACATGAATCTATCGTCTAGCCCTCTGGATGTAATACCATCTTCTCTATTTTTAAAAGTTTTGCCTATTATCGGCCCTGCCATATCAGCTATTGTTAATTCTTCCTGGTCTACAAGATGTGTACCTTCCTATTTTAAGCATGCTACTGTCCAGCCCATAGTAAAGAAACCTAACTTAGATCCAGCTGTGCCTAAGAACTATAGACCTATATCGGGTTTCGGAAACGGCACTCTACTGAAACTGCTCTTCTTAGGGTTTCAAATTATATTTTAAGGCATCCGATGCGGGTGATTGTTCTGTATTCGTTCTACTCAACCTCAGTTCGGCGTTTG
>JAVQIZ010176853.1:0-11363 GCA_036023535.2 Galaxias brevipinnis | reverse complement strand
TCTATCACTAATTTGCGTTGTTCCAAAGGGGTTGCTTTTGACCATCTCGGTTTACTTGTACCAAGTCCAAATCCTCCTCGTCCATGTTGTACTTGTCCTACTACTTCTGTATGTTTAAGTTATTCAATAACATAATTTTCTTAGTATTTGTTATGATGTATTTGGAAAGACATTTCATTTCATGTTTTTTTCCCCACAATTACCTTGTTATCCCCGATTGCATGTATTGGATTTTAGAATGGGTCTTTCCATTCCCAGACTTTTCATCCATTCAAAATATTTCTGGCAATCAAACAAAATGAACAAGCGCAACCGTGTGCACTATTTTATTTACTACCTTATCCCACAAAGAATACAGCATGTTCAGACTGTATTATCAGTTGCCCATTTAGTTTATTTTTTCTCTTTGTTTTGTTATCCTTGCTCTTTGTATTATGTTGTTGTTGTTGTTGTTTAAATCGTAGTGTTAGTTGAGATGGTTTGTTTCTTGTGAGTTATTCAAGATAATAATTTTTCACAAAAAGTTCAGGCGAAAATAACTTCGAAACTGCCTAATAGAATTCAGTTGTTACACCATACATACGTCATACTTATTAGGAAGGCATTACTTTAATACATGTAAAAAATTATCCATAAAGGATTTATGATCTATATTTATGCATTTTTCTACCCACCTCCTACCCACAATAATTGATGCTAAAAAAGGCTGTATAAATAATGTACTCACCTCAAACTGTACACCCCAAACCACCCCAGTAAACCTAGAGAGATTACAAAGGTTCATAGAAAACAGCAATTTGTTAATGGTTTCAAATCTGAGGTATTTCTCTTGGAGAAGTGCAAACATTGAGATTACACTGTCATTAATGAGTTAAAAGGCCTGGAGTCAAAGTGCACTACAAGAAGAACAGCTTAACTAGTTCACAGCAGGGACACAACAGTTGGTATTCCTATTTTTGTTGGCCGTGCCCTGCCTTTAATATCGCTACAAAAATATCCATGGTACTTTTTCTGTTTCTGTCTTAACTGAACTTAACTTAACATCTTCACAATGGTTCTATTGTCATCCTATAACTCCATTCCCCATCTGTTCTGTAACTTATGGCGGACCCTTCTGCTGTTGCCCACAGTACATCAACACCCCGTCAATCAATTTGCTGATCACTATATATACGTGCATGGCTTTTCTCCTCGTGGGGTTTGCAAAGAAACACATTGGCGGGGTCAAAGGTGTCCTTTGCACCTAAACGTTCACTTCTGCAGAGGAGTTATTTTGCCCATGCGTAGTTTATATTTTCCACCTACCCTGAAGCTGGACGGAAGCTTGGGAAGACTGGTGTCATTATAATGATGCCCTCTGAAGTTGTTCCAAGACGACACAGAGGGAAATGCTTGAACGAGGAGCAACAAATTAGTGTATTTTGCCTGCAGTTCATTTTACCCAACATAAGCAGAAGTGATTTATTCTGTTCTCACTTTATTCTTTTAAAAACTACACCGGAGGGAGAAAGGGATAATTGGAGGGCTCACGCATGTTCTGTTTGATGTGTTCGCTCTCAGATCAGCAAGACCTCTATCCTTGCCTGCAAGGGTAAAGTACAGAGCTAGTCCTACCAGTGCCCTGACCAGTCACTGCCAATTCAACTGGAGTCGGTCTGTGTGTCCTATGTGTTTGAGCAAGTCTCTTGCAAAATGTTGGGTGAGCAGGTCTGGCACAAATTGACACTCAGACTTAGTGTTGTATTTGATAGCTGTCGGCCCATTCGTTGTTCGTTCTGTGTAATTAATTGGCAAGCAATTTGTGTAAAGCGCTTTGAGTCTTGAGAAAAGCACTAAAAACGAAAAATACAATGAATTACTATTATTATTATTATTAGTCTTTGCGTCCATCTGCTTTATCCTCAGTCGTTGTCTTTGTAAATACTGTGCCTGCGATGACGTTATTGCCCTCTCAATTGCCACAAGCTGTGACCAGATTCGACAGTCCAGTTCGCCACTCCAATTTTTCTAATTCCCAGTATTCATCCAAAGCCCTGTAACTGTGACAACAGATGCCCTTTGAGGTGAGGAAATTAATCTGGATATTACTCTCTGTCTCTGCCATTCTGCTTTCCACACACACACAGATTAACACACACAATGCTGTTGACAGAGACCACTGATTTATTTGAGTCCAGATTTATTTGATCCTCTTTACTGTGAATACCCTGACTGTTTTGTTGGTGCCAAAACCTCTTTAGTGACAGAATAAGTAATGCAGGCTCCGGTGGTTGCTATCAGACTGACATCATGGCCAAAGGACGTCTTCCTTCCATTGGTTTCCCATGTCGCTCAATTCCTGGACATAGGCAGTGGTAAAAGCTGCTCTCAGAAAGGGGAATACAGCATGTGGGTTATGAAAAAGGTGACTCTGATTTCAAAAGCAGACAGTCCAACCTATCTACTAAAAGGTTTTCTGACCGCCTGGAATTTCATTACGCAACTGATATATGTTTGGTGTTTGAAATGCCTCTGCACGGTATTCGAACATCATGAAATGCCTTTAGAAGCATTGATCTAGACCATTTTGCCCATCAGTGTCGTTTGGAGATAAACTACATGCTAATGCTATTTTAAAATAATTTTTTAGGCCTCTGTTTGATGACTCATTCCCTCTGCAATGACATGAGACAGTCTTGCATTAGAACAGCCCAGAGCAATTTTCAAACAACAATGCTCAAACATTATAGAAAGGGGTTGAGCGTATTGCTGAGAAAAGTGTAATTAATTTTGTTACCAGTGAAAATAATAATATAAACATATTACATATACAACTGTAATTCAAAATATCATAAACTTATTACAAGAACATCCTGTAGCTTTATTAAACCTGTGCCAATGTGCAGGAATGGAAAATACCACAGCCTTTGGACTATGGTTTGTGGAAGGCTTTATGAATGTATAATCCGGTAATCCTGATAATGACTGAGAAGAGCAGATTTAAGGCTGCCTCACTAACCTGACATTTGGAGTGAGGAGTGTATGGCCAACTCTCCTTTTCGGAAAAAATTAAGTAATCCCACACCTCAGAATAAAAAATTAGGGGAATTTGGTTGGTGACCAGATAGAACCCACAGCAGAAGGTATTAAATGGGTAAAAATACAGGGAATCAGATGCCTTAATGGAGTGCTAAAACATTGTATAAAGGGATTGAGCGCATTGGTAAGAGCAGCATAATTAATTTAGTTACCAGTGAAAATAATAATATAAACATGAACTGTAATTCAAAAGATTACTTGAAAACTGTAAACTTTATTTATTATTTAGTTTCTGTTTCTTATATAATGTATTTATTGTCATAGTAACCATTATGTCTGAAATGTTCTTTAACACACAAAAAATCCACAAATTCAATTTATGTGGCATGCACTGTTTGAATATAACAAATAGCCTTTTATTTAGGTTCATGACTGTGCCTTGATCCAACATGTCAGACTTGCTTATGGACAGCTCACTGATTGACTTGAGTCAGGGTTTCAGATGGTTGTCGGTTGAACGTTGTCTAATGGATCTGATATAAATATAAAAAAATATATATAATCGTCAGGCAGTGTAAACCATACATTCATAGGGGTTCATTCTGCATATTTTTTTTATGAAATGACCCATCAGTGGAGTATGTCAAATCCATTCATCGTCCTATTATTACTGATATTCCACTAGATTCCATCAAAGAATGTTAGTTATAACAGCCAACTGTATGATGAAAACTATCACAGGTAATTGATTTTTAATGTTAACTAATAACTATCTGAATCCTAAACTAAAGTGCAAATATGAATAATAAAATAGAATTGCACCAATTTGAGTAAGTGACATTGTGCTTGTTGGGTCCATCTTCATTGTAACATGTAGGCAGGGCTATGCACCACCTCTTTCAAGACAATATCGAATATCGTGCATTTGACTGTCAATTCCTCTGGCTAATCTTCTGATGGGCTGTGACAGGTGAGATCTAGAACTGGTAGTGTGATAATTGTAGACAGACAAACCGCAGGGGAGAAATGTGTTGCTGTATCTCCAGCTAACCCATAAAAGCTAAAACTATGGGAAAATATCATGTGGCAAAACAGGACAAAAGACTGCTCTGAAGTTTACTTTGCACGGGACGAGAATTTTCTCAACAATTAGTTCCAACATGGAACACATTACACAGGTATGTTATAAATTTCCCACCTGTGTCAAGTTAGTCCAGGTGGCAGATCATCGTCCGCTCATTAATACAGACTATTTATTTACACGAGAGTAAAAAATAGCCTATTATCAAAATAACCGACAGATGATCCCGCCTCAATACTATCATAATGGTTTGTTCGGCTCAGGTTTATGGAATAGTCCTTTATGGTTCCATGTTGACAGTGGACCTGTTTTTATCAGTTGACCGCTAAAATGAGCGGCAGAACCATATTGGACGCAACCCTGTTTTTTCAGATTTATTTCACAAGTTGGATTCAAATGTAGAAAAGTAACTAAATGTTTAAGATTTATAAATTATATCTGAAACTGCAATTTGAAACATTTATTTATATATTTTTCATACAATTATAAATCTGAGGAAAAAAATACTTGGTTTAAATCAAATCTGAAAAATATTTGTTAAATCTGGGAAAAGATACACATCAAAATGTTAACGCATTTTTCTTTTTTTAACACCTAATTGGCGCCCCCTATATCCACTCCAGGAGAAAGGGGTTATGGTCTCATTTCAAAGCACCATCTGAGCCTGAAACATATGTGCCTACTAGAAACCACCCTCTGATTCAAGGGTTGGAGATCAATATTGTGCACCATGAAATGAGGATGTATTTGAACCCACTAAGAACATTTCACAAAAGGTTACATTTGGAATCGGTCATGACCTCCAAGGACCTATAGGAAAGCTATGCGGTTTGTCAGCCAATTTCACAACATGACCACATGACCTGGGGCACATCCTTCAACTGTCTGTGGCACCTAGTAACGTAACGAAAGTCGACGGAATGATTATGCGTTTAGGGAAACCAATTGACTGTGACATCATCAACCTATAATATGTTTCCCACACAGTGGGATGGATGCAGTTTGATGTTGTCATCCCAGCTGTTAACGGGGGTAGACGCCAAAGTGAGTCAACGTTCTCATCAGATCCACACTGCAACATAAAAGGTGCTGATTGTGTTCAATACCTCGAAATGACACCAAGTTAACAGATTACTTAATGAAAGGCACATGGTTGGAAAATGTCACAGTTGAGAAGGTGACATCTCGTTTCGCTTCCAGAGGAGGATGGATAGGTGCAATGATCATTACATAGAGAGAGAGCATTGCATTTAATGTACCAAACCAAGCCTTCCCTAAAATAGAATAGCAAACTGTTATATTCCCACAAACAATTCAAATACATTGGTTTGAGTTTGTCTTGTGTGATTTTATCTTTCCAAGCCAGACCTATTATGATTTTTGTAAACAGTTAAGAGCATTTTTTTCTCTCTTCCAGACAGCAAACAAAATAACTCATTGAAAATGTATTTCATAGTCCACACATGGTTGCCTTGTGATTCTGTTGGGGAAAGTACAGGTTATTTAAGTGGAAAGTTCAGATGCCAACCCCCTTGCATTGTACTTATGAACTCTAACTAGCTTAATCCTCAATCCTCCAGCAAAATCTGAAAATTGAGTGAACATCGTGTACACATACACATTACGTGAACATCGTGTAATCCCACATCTATATAAGGCTATCAATTTCAGCTTGCACAAATGCATTGGTTAAGGAAACTATTAAAAGCCCAAAACACACTAACTGTAACACACTGATAACTAAACAGTAGTCCAGCACTTTGGAGCGCATTCTTCAGCAGCTGGTCTCTGGACCAGCTGATCGCAGAGTGACGTGTATGAGCTGGGGGGAATGGCAGAGGAATAATTCAGTCCACACCCACAGGCTTGAGTTTGTCTCGTTATTGCAACTTTTTCTTTTAAGTGATACATCTCAAAGGACTTTTTAATTTCTCGGAGATAACAATGTTTATTGTATATATCATTTTTTTTGTTCACGCAAACAAGGTGGTCGGGACTCTGTCAACAATGATGAGCAGCCTTTTACTTTAGATGTCAGTGTTTAAGAAACTTT
Organism: Galaxias brevipinnis; assembly: GCA_036023535.2. Lineage (NCBI taxonomy): Eukaryota > Metazoa > Chordata > Actinopteri > Galaxiiformes > Galaxiidae > Galaxias > Galaxias brevipinnis. The sequence goes on along the minus strand of JAVQIZ010176853.1, from coordinate 5,211 downwards.
ACTTTTTAGTTTAAGGGAAATTGCCTTTAAATCTCTGGTTTTGTTTGCATCCCTTGCTGTTGAAGAAATATATAACTAGCTGTGGAGAAGCTTGTTTAATTGCAAACAGTAATTCAAACATAGTGTTGAAACTTTGAGATATCTGTTGTAACAAAAAATATAACACATTTATTGGACAAAAGGAACATTCTTTTACCTACATGACTCACATCAACATGAATGCAACAAGGATTGTGGTTCTTTTGATTCTGTTACATGTACGTATGTGAACCTCTCCTTACCTTTTCATATATATTTTTTAAATGCGATAAGTGCTTCAATAATCACTAATTGTTTGCGGTTTTAACAGGACGACTAAACATGTATTATTGTAAAATGTATAAGACTATAGTGCACTTGAAAATGTAACATATACAGTTTAAAGTTCATGTCACATATCCTCTTAAGTGCTTGTTAAAATGTTGTAATTGTGGATATTTCATTTCTGGACGAAACTGCAGCTTAGAAGTTATTGAGATAACAAATAAATTGTAAAAGGAAAAGCACAAGGGCATAAAGCTTAAAGAATGTTCATAGACACTGATCCCTGAGAACCTGTATAGGATATGACAGAGACTATACATTTTATAAATAACTATTAGAGTACATTTTTATAGTAGACAAAAATGTATTGTATGGTCATGGTGTTACATATGTGGAAACTTTGCTCTAGAGAGGGGTTCTTTGAAAACAATAAACCAAATGACAAAAACAGACAGTCTTTTATACTGCAATACAGCAAGATACTTAGTGTAATAGCTAACCATGTTTTGGTAAAAGGTTTCAAAAGATAAAATCATCAATTTGCCATTAAATGTATTACGACTTAATTTTTGTGGTATTTGTTTGGTTCAATTTGGTTAGGGTAGGTTTCCCCTAGTCAAGAAGTTAGGTCACCTCGACCACTATGAAACATGCCCTTCTACAACAAACAGCTGCCCTAAAACGGCTTCCTCAAAGGTTCAACCCAGTGGACAACCTGTTCCTCTCAGCTGCCTGTTTGCTCTTTTCATGCGATTTCAAAGTCAAAACAGAAAGCTCTGTCAATTAAACCAGTTGGCATTCAAACACACTACAGTCCTGCCAAACAAATGCACATGCAGTCAGAGTGTCATATCACAACACCTCTAGCAAAGAGAGAGGAGTGGAAAGGAGGCCAAAGACACAGGCGTATTGAGGCGATTGACCTCGCACTGCCCTTCTGGTATTGTTGGATGCCAAAGCAGGCAGCATTACTCAGTGGATTACATAGCTTACAGAAAGAATAACAATGGCAGACTGAACACAACTGTACAGATGCCCAAGAAAAATTTACTGGGTGTGAAATGGACTTGCTAGGCCGAGCTCATTGTTTTCTAGTAAGTTAGCTGTTTGGGAACTTCTGGCTAGTTCACCCTAAAATGCAAAGGATTGTGCTCAGGATACGTTCAGATGCATTCCTCATGCCAATACTGTGGCTACTGTAAGCAGAGTATTGTTATATAATGTTTTTATTTTTTATGGGTAACCGGCCGTGACTATGTCTCTTTAGTGCCAAAACGCAGATAATGATCTATCTTCCTTTTGGGTAAAGTGTAGTAAAATTGGGGATTTTACCTTTTAGAGGGTGCATGATAGAGTAAAAGGCCCCTCCACTTATGTGTATATACCTTTTTTGGCAGTGGGGTGAACAATTTATTTTGAATCACACAAAAACCAAATGTTTCCTTATCCTCTTACAACTGGATGCTGTGTTGAATTATTTTAGGTCAATGAACCATTTGAAAAAGGAATTTACAAACAATCACATCATAGATTCTTAGAAGCACTGAAAACTATATGCATAATAACACGATCCCTGTGATGACTCACTTAGAAGAAACTCTTACTACTAACATAAAATGATTAATTGTCATTGTCACATCCTCTTTTTCCTCTTGTCTAGCCCAGAGTGTTGTGTGAACCATCTATTTTGGATCTGTTGCGGAGGTACTGTGAAGCTTTTTCTGCACTCCACAATGTTACAGGTAATTCCCAGCGTTGTATTCATGAAAGTAGAACACACAATTACACTGCTCTGACTGTTTCTTAATGGTTTCACTTAAGAGCACCGACAGAAGACTTTAAGTGCCTGAGTTCTTTTCAGAGATAATATGTATGTGATGAGGGTTCTATGGGAAGACGTCATAAGCGTATGAGATCATGCAACGATCTGTTCCCATCCTTGGAATAGGAACAGACTAACTAAAAGATGTGAACTTGCTTAATACGCAAGTAAAAATAGTGGTGAGCTTTGCTAAAGTGTTTTTACATGATGGGTTAGTGCAGGAAACAGGCACTAGTATGTCACATGGATAGAAGATAATATATGAAGTGTGAATTAAGGGGACACTTAGATCATCTTGGATAGCTGACCTTTTCATTGAATGGTATACATAAACCTAGAACATTGGAATTGGTTGAGGATTACCAAACATTCGATTGGATTGCTCAGATTTGAATTTAGATTTTTAATGGAATTTAGTTAACATTGTTTTGGTTTCACACATACAGTATGTGACAGGAAGCTCACTAAACATTCACTGGTCCTTCCTGCTCTAACACGACAACCACATTTTCCAGCATGTGCACTTACATTGAGCAACACCCCATTCAGATTCCTTTCACCTCCTCGTGACTTCGGAGCCCTGGATTTATTTTTTGACAACTAAATGCAATCTGTCCCTAAAAAAACAGCATAAAAAAGGTTGAACTGGTTTGCAAGAATTACAGTGTGTAAATCTTGATTCTAAAGAAGTATGGGTTCCCTAATTTGGTTTAGTGTTAACTTAAGATGAAGTCCTCCGGGAATTGCCTTGTTAATTGCATGAAGATCTAATCTCGGCAAACAAAGGAGACACAGCATGATGCACACAGACACCTAACTTTTCTGAGATCAGTTATTCTGATTTTAGAGGTTAGAAAAAAAAACCTGGCATCAACGGGCACCACACATACCTACGCTGATTCTAGAGAAATCCTTCAGTTATAGCCCTGTGTCAGGACCATGTGGGCTGGGCTCAACTACTTAGGCTCCTGAATCACTGTGTTATATTTGCAAGAGTCTGATTCATGCAACATTGATGAAATGCCCTATATCGGATAATTAAGAGCTTTGAAAGTCCAAGACCTTTAGCATAATGCAACAGAGTTAACTGAGTCTAAACGGATGCTATGGGATAATATATTGATAATATCTGTTTTGCCATCAGCAATAAATAAATATGACAAGATAAGATGATAATGATAATCTCCTTCACCATGAAGACAAGAAAAGCTTGCCATTCAGATCATAGTGGTTAGAGCAGCAAAGCAAAGTTTAAGGCTTGGGGGGAATTCATTAACATTTAGGTGTGCTATTAATAGCCTGGGCAATCAAAACAGACTCCATCACTTGTTGGACTCAACTCTGATTTCAGGATAGAGTTTCAAAATGTCCAAGTATGTGATTAAAAAAGATGGTACGTAAGCAATAACTTTTGAGAGAGGAACCCTCACTTCACTTTACTTGAACAAGTAAACAGCTTTAGACATTCAGTCTCTGCACTGAAATGACCATAGGCGTTGGACTGTGTTTGCTTTAGCAAAATATGAAGGTATTTTAAGGATCATTCTACCAATTTCAGCCACCTACTAGTTCCGGGACTATAATACGGTTTTAGGCTTTCATGCAATAATACTATACACATTTTATCTCTATCGTAACACCCAATACAACCTAAGATTTCCATTTAGAAATTTAAAAATTTTGTGGGGAGCAGCACATTGGCTCAGTGGGTAGCACTGTTGCCTCACAGCAAGAAGGTCCTGGGTTCAATCCCCACCTGGTCCAAGGGCCTTTCTGTGTGATTTGCGTGGGTTTCCTCCCACAGTCCAAAAACATGCAGGTTAATTGGTGACTCTAACTTGTCCGTGAGTGTGAGTTGTTGTCTGTCCCTATATGTCGGCCTTGTGATAGACTGGCGACCTGTCTAGGGTGTACCCCGCCTCTCCCTGTGTCGCCTGGGATAGGCTCCAGCGCCCCTGCGACCCTGCATAAGATAAGCGGTATAGCTAATGGATGGATGGATGGAAGACTTTGTGGGGGTTGTACTACTGTTACAGTGTGTCGTTTAAAAAGTAATCAAGGTTTCTCAAACAAAAACAATTTTAGCAGAGGATGTTAGATTAAAATAGAATGTATTTATAGTAATAATGAAATTGAAAACTTACAGAGAAGTTGACGCACAAGAGAATAGATCCTTTTCAAAAGCAAATGAATAGGTAAAGTAGTGGGTTTGAAGATATGTTTAATTGAAACGCAGGTACAGCAAAAATCATTAAAAGATCAGCACAAACAGTATAGGTTCACCAACCATTCTTACCAGTGGATGGATTAGCTATTCGATAGGGCATGTTTTTTGCAAAAGAATATATTTATCTTACATGTACTGTAGGTACTCACTACTCCAAATCCATTCAAGTGAACAGCCTGTTTCAATATTTGATACATTTAGGCTGTTATTATTTTGTTGACTCTTTTTCTAAACCTAAGCTACATGAGCAGCCCACTTGAGGGCTACATCACCAATTTTCAACATCAACTACATAGAAGCCAGAAGTTCGCTATTCCACACCTCCCTTTTGCTTGCCATTGCAGTGTTGCTAAAGAGCACAGTGGGAGGTGCTCAAGTTTTACGTGTGATATACTGTACCTACTTACATACTGTACTGGATGCGGTAAAATGCATATTTTCTAAAATTACTTTAAATGAAGATGACTTTGGGAGCTGTGGATACAACCATAAATGTTGTATTTTAAAGAGAACATATGGACCTATAGTGCGAGAACAATTCCTTTTACTGAGCATGAGCACACTTGGGACTTGCAGCAGCATGCAGCTACTTAGCCACTTGTATTCAAATATTAAATAAATTATGAACAGACAAATTCAAATATAAACCATTGTGAATCAAGATCCCAGATTTTGAGAAAAGCCATGCTTTATTATGTGATGCATCATCAGATGCAGCACATACTGTTACCTGAAAGTCGTATTATTATTATTATTATTATTATTATTATTATTATTATTATTATTATTATTAAGCCTATTTTTTGCGCCTTATCAACGCCCGTAGTTGTGATCCAATAGATTCCTCTACTGTGACCAC
>JAVQIZ010176836.1:0-14189 GCA_036023535.2 Galaxias brevipinnis | reverse complement strand
ATCATCCTCAGATGGTCTACTTTACACACAAAACCAAGCTTGGCGATACAGTCATAATTGAGCTCACACTGCACCAAAATGCATTTTTCTAAGTTATTAAGTAGTAGTAGCAAGTATTAGCTCGTTAACGCAATTTGTTTTAACGCCACTAGTAGTTAATTTTTCCCCACATAGCAGTGGACACAGTGTCGGATCAGCCCTCAAGTGGCAGTGGGCAGGAATTTTCTTGCCACCGTAACTGAGAACGTCTTTTGTTTGACCTGATTCAAACATTGTCAGACTCCTTGATTACTATTACCAAAAGATACATAGCAATGTGGCAAGCTGCTACAATTTAACTTTTGTTGGGTGAGATGCGAGCAATAGGGATGTTACAGTGTACATTTTTTGCCTTTTATAACGATTTAGGATGAGGTATCAAACCGACATTGCAAAGCAGATAATATCATCCAAAGAGAGGTTTATACGTTCTTAGATTTGTTCTTAGCTGGATTACAACATTAATTTTGGAGCTGAGGGTCACAACCGCGCAAGGCAGACATCTTTGTACTTGAAGAAACATGGCGTGATATAGCGTTGGGTGTTACTCCCAGCATTCCTGATGAGTAACTCTTTACTGTTGTGGACAGCGCCCTTAATGTTCCCTTGTTATCATGTTTATGCTTCCTTGTTATCATGTTTTTATCATGTTTATGAAAAGAGTTATGAAGTGCTGTAAACGCAGATATCGGTTTGTACTTTTGTTAGATGTGACACCGTGACTGTATGGTGTGTCTGTGAATAATGTCAGAGCATGTCTCTGTGATTCATATGTGGTCTTTTTGCTGAAATTATAGTAAATATATAGGTGAACAAACGTGGGTCTCTGTTAAATTTAGCCAAGACACTGATGCTGCTCAGTCTTATTATTGGATCTACTCGTTCAAATCAGTTCATGTGAACTATTTGAGGCCTTAGAACGAAATGACAAAAAAACTCACAAGTCTAATTTTGCTCTCTAGGATACTGAAGGTTATGTAGGTTGGTGGGTGGGCAACCTCCTCCATTTGCTGAGAGTTCAATGACCATTTCTACTGGATTTGTCCTTTTCTTTCTTTCTTTCTTTCTTCCTTTTGTTTTCTGCAATTTCTTTTCATTTTTAAAAATTATTTTTTTAATGTTCTTTATTTCCTGTAATAATTTTTCATAGCCGGCCACCGCTATCACTGCTTGCAGTTATATTTATTATTATTGTTATTATTATTATTATCATTATTATTATTATATTATTATTAAATATGCTCAGCACCTTAAAAGTGCACAATACACAGCAGGATTACATGAGCTGTCAGACCAGATCATATTTTTTCAACCCTATCAACACCCTGTGACTCACAAAGGATGGGCCTTTCAGATACAAGGCCATTACAGTCTAATTATATATCTTGAGATATGGCCTACAGTTTATCAAATGACTTTTTATAGCTGAAAATATATTATGTGTGTTGTTTGCCTGAGTTATTTTATACAATATTATACCAAATGTCCAAGGTCACCACTCAGCAAATTTTATAACTTTTTAGACATAATACGCATTAGCCCTTTCAATTAAGAAAATCAGCAAGATCATGAGATTGTTTAACACTATTGCCAAGATATCTTAAGACGGTACATACAAGCTCAGTATGATCTCATCTTAATGACACCACTAAAAATGTTAAGGCGTGACATTATCTCCTCATGTATGCTACTAGACTCGTTTCGGACTTGTTTTCTTCCTCTTTAGCTAGAAGCACACCCTAAACCGAAACTTATTTACTGAAATGCACATCATTTTCATTTCACTCGAAATTGAAACAGAAACAAACTAGGACACACGGAAAATGCTACAAAGATTTTTTCTCATAGATGCAGCATTGCTAGGGGAGGGATTTGTATGTTATTGTGGAACACCTTAAATAGCCTGTTACAAAAACATTTCCTGTATTAATGAACTGAGAATAATGCCAAACTGGGAATTTTCATCCTTAGAGGACATCATTACTGCCGCTTTCTAGTTTTAAACCAGGTAAGAACTTTCCGCTATGGAGTTGCATATCATGTTCATAATTTAGTTCAAGCGACATGGCTACGATTATCTAATCTTGGACGTAGCAGTTTTCATTAAGGAATTGTTGTGTTCAGTGGTGAATATCAGCATTCTTGGTAGGGATCCCATTAATTAACATTATCTTGCTATTTTATCTCCATATTACTGAAGGCACTATGTTTAACACACGCCATTGTACATTTCAAGACTTTCGATCATTACCCCCTAAAGCGTTAATGGTTGAGCCCATTCATTTTGGATCGGTAGAGCGGCATGTGACCGAGTCTTCGTTTCAATTGATTTTCCTTTACTGTCAGCTGTCACAACGCAACGAAGTGTGGAGTTAGGTCTGGCATACTGTTCAGTGAGACAATTCAGCTTTTCAGGTAGTTGCACCGTTCCAAAATTCTAAATGCCTGTTGAACTTTACATAAGGATCTTGAGTTGAGTTAGTTATTTTCCTTTTTCAATGTTGTGTTTTAACTTGGTTATCACTGAAGAGGCGCGACTGCCCCGTTCTTCAATCAGCATTTCAAAATACAGAACTGAATTGAACAAACGGTGGGCGGAGCTGTCAATGCGAAAGAGGAACTGGGGGTATCAAAGTAAAAGCAGTCTGTGTTTAGTAAATACCTGCAGGGATCTACAAGCTAAACCATCACTAGTTATTATACAATATCGCTCGAGTTATAACTCACATAAAAGCGCATAAAAACAATATATTTTTAGGCCTATTAATATTTTTCGTAGGCAGTGCCCAGACGCTTATTATTAGGTGGCCACAGTCTAAACCTCCTCCATTTGCTGAGAGTTGTATGACCATTCCTATCGGATTTGTCCTTTTTTCTCCTTCTTTCTTTCTTTCTGTCTCTTTTGTTTTCTGCAATTTTTTCTTCTCTCAATGTTCTTTTTTTCCTGTAATTCTTTTTCATAGGTGGCCACCGCTATCAATGCTTGCAGTTATATTTTTTATTGAACTGATGGCTGGCGCTATCCATGGTTCTGAGCACATTTAGGAGTTTCTCAGTCGCGTTCTGTTCATGTTCTGCGGTAGTTTAAAACTGACTATCTCATTATCGATGTATGCCTAACGTTTAAACACAATTCAATCTTTGAGTAAGGCTTTTTTTGTATTATTGTTTATTACATTTTGTCGTGATGGTGTCACAATACTATACTTGGGATACAACAACACATTTTGCACAAGCAACCCGTTATGTGTGAGTAAGCAAGAATTGGAAATGTAACACTTTTATTTGAATAGTCTTTTAATCATGTACAAAAACAGCTTTAATGTAGAACTGAAAAATGAATGTCCTAAACTCATCCCTTACTAAATGTATAAGATATGCCCACATTTTTTATAAATCAGTTAGAGTCAGCAAAAATTACAAGTAGGATGCGCTGCTAATTGTAGGAAAATGTGATTGAGGTATAGGCAGAGGCGTCATGCATCGAATTTTTTTGAGGGGGGCACAGTTTCACAACTCAATTTACTACATGCCGCTTTAGCCTATATCAAAGCTAGAACTGAACTATTTTTACTGATGGCAGAAATTGACTATCAGTTTTGAAACGCACTTCACCAATTCCTCTTTGTTTGATATGCAACCAAGAAGAAAGCAGAGATTGCCTAATGATTTTTTTTTTCAGTGGAGCTGTTAGCAGATTTTTATTGTCTCGCCTTTTATCAATTTCGATTGGCCAGCTGAAAACAAAATGACATTGACGAGCGCTGCGCTTTGGCCAACGTTTAACAATTTAGAAAAAGATAGGAGGTGCACCGCTTTGAAAAAGGAGAATGCAAGTTGCGTCTTTACATAATGGTTAAGAGGCACTGGGGGGCCATGCCAGAAGTAGAACAGACCATACAAATATGCATATAAAGACACAAACATCCCGTATAGCACCCAAAAATATCAAATTGAATAGAAAACACTTTAACGTACTGTAAATCATAATTTTTGTGATGAAAAGCAATTGTTTTGTTTTCCTCTAAAGCAAATACAATGGGCTCTGTCATCATGATTAACTGTTCTCCTGTGGATCTATGCAAGATTTTAATGTGAGTCATACTTTGCCAAATTTTTATGCAGAGCTGCTAGCGGCTAGTGTGAATGACATTGGTTGGCTGAATTACGAACTTAGCATGGCCAAAAGATTTGGCTACTCAATAAAGGCTACATATTAGCTTAAAGAAACAAAATTCACAAAGTTAAGTTTGCATGCAGAGTTACATAATTTGTATGCAAGGCAAGGCAAATAAAATGTATGGCACGTATGTATTGCACGTCACATTTCCAACAGGCAATTATTGAAAAAGGATGCATATGTTAGGGCCCGCAGGTGCCTAATGGGGCTTCAGCACCTGGCTATGGACAGCGCTCTGCAAGACTTGGAAGGCAGCTCTCCACTGTGGACAGCTGAGCCTCATTACTCGTAATTGCTTTGATTAGTATTTGTTTCACCTGTGTTGCCTGTCCCCTATTTAAGTTCCTCCCTGCTTTTGTTCTTTGCTCGGTCATTTTGATTTTGTGTTGAATGTGGCCACCCTGTATTCTTTATGTTGAGTAAACTACCCAAGACTCCTTTAGGAGCACTTTTCTTTGAATCCTGGTCTCAGTGTTTTATTTCCTGTTTTTGCTCGGGACATTCTCCACGTTAGCAGTTAGTTTCGCCTGCACCTGAGCCTCCACTTCCTGTTCCCAGCACCGTAACAGCACAGTGGTGCTTCTGGGAATCATAATGTACCAATGACTTACAGTTCATATTTGTGCCTCACCGGTTCCATTTCACAGTGTATTATGTTTTTCAGTTTTTTTGTTTTTTTTTACAGATCTCAAAAACAAAGATATTTCTGATCAATGTCTGCCTTTTTCAGCCTACGTTTTTGAATAGATGTGTAGAAAAACGGTATATGATCAAAAGACTTGAAAGACTGAGGTTTTATATATTTGGATTCATTTATTTGTATTACTTGCATCTGACTGTTTATAATGCATTTATTTTTTGGTAAAAAAATTTAATTACGAGAAATTAAGAGAGAGACTCGGTTTGTTTAGGTTGACAGAAAGGCTGCATTAATCAAATGAGTACTCTTTGGTGTGCGGAGGAGCTACTCAGATGGTCTAAACCTGACTAACAGCCTCAGTTTACAATGGTTCACAACTACCAGATAAATGTAATAAAGTGGCCAGCAAGTGTGTCTACACAGATGCATAGACAGTAAGTAGTACAAAGCCATTAAGAAAAAAAATTATTTTATTAAAATAAATACTCATGCAGTGGTTGCCAACACTGTTTAAAGGGATAGTTCAGAATTGAAAGCTGTAATGGCTAGTGGGAGAAAAACAGAGGACCTCTCAACAGCCCAAGTAAATGGGAAAGTTAGAAGAAAATCTTTGGGAAACAATGAGAGAAATTCTGAACAATCCCTTTAAGGCTTGTATTCAAGCATGTCCCAACTCAAAGCCTAGCACGAATATATAAATTACAATAAACTTTAACAGATACTTTCATGCAAAATGTATTGAGTATAATGTTTAGCATAATGTATAACTACTACTTACTACACAGTAGTAATTACAGTATTAAAGCAACTATAAGCAACTTATATATGTTAACGGTTTATCAAAACATTTCTTCTGATTGCACATTGTAATGTCTATGGGAGAATGAAAAAATCGTATTTCAGATCAGTCCTCTTGAAGTCTCAACATTTAAGACAATAATTTTGGCCACCAAGTACGATCTCCCGCCAAACTGGGACGAATCGCTATATGGCACAAGGAAGTGCGTCGCTAAATTAGGAGGAGACGCCCATACTTGGAGTATAGTCATTGATCGTGCTAGCGATATCCAGTGAACATGAGCATTCTGCATGTCGTCTTTGCAACTGTTATGGAAAATAATTGCAGTAAGCAAATTGTACGTGTCGCCAAACTCACCTCCTACAGATAAACTGCCTCTAGTAACTTTAATACAGACCATTTTAATTAAATTAGGAATATGCTAGCGGTATAAGACAGTCACTCTTCAATCTGCACTCACATGCTCTAGTTGTTCTCTATCTTCCATTTATTTATAGACCCCCTCTGGTGAAAATCATGTTTTTAATGTTGTTAACATGTCCTTGTGGTGTTTTTCATGTGCTACAAGACATATCAGGAGCACAATAAGCAGCCAACGCCATGTTTGAGCATTTCTGCGTTGAAGCTGCAGAGCACCAAGGACAGTCTCAAACGGGCGAGTTCAGACAAGCCAGATTTGTGACGTCACAAATTTTTAAGTAACCATTTTTAACCAACCACCGATCAAAGGTGGGTTGACTCAGGAGCAAGTATGCGTGGTGGCAGAGGAGCGGGGGTGGGGGCTGGGCGGGTATTCCAAAAGAGGGGAGCGGGGTGACTCAGATTCAGGAACTTTTAATGACGCAGAAGATTACATTTTTAAGATTTTAACAAGGTAACTGAATGTATTTTACAGAAAGAAAACATAATAGACATGATTTATACGTTCAAGCAGAACATTTTAAATGTTTGATAAAATGACTGGAGGGGGACTTTAAATAAGTAAATAAATAGATTAAAAAAAACATCTGGTATCCTATAATAAGTAAGGAGCTCATATTTTTTGTTATGTCATAATTTCATGCAACAATTCCTGGTTAAGTGACACCAATAGCTTTAGGTTTTCAATGCATTCATTCATCCTGGTTGTATGGTCATCTTTAGCTATTGCTAGGCTCTCCCTTGTGGAGGCTAGTTCATTACTAGAAAGACAGTAACCGCTTACAGATTGGGCATAGTCATTGATCATTAATTGCCTCTGTTTAGGTTTCGTTTTTTTAGACAAACTTTGTTTATCTTCTTGTAGGTGGACAGGCAAAGGCTTCATCGATTTTAATTGGATTGTTTTCTCATTTTCTTGGTTGTTTATTAGCTCACCGGCAACCTTTAGTGCACAGTCAGCTTTAAGTGAAGGAGGGTACTTGTTGAAGGTATAGTCTGCCAGACTCAACTCACATAGCCCACGCGCAAGGTTGCTATACTGTCTCTGCTTTCTAAGTTCCAGACTCTTTCTAGCCAGCCTATTGCTGTCAGTGTTTGGACCCTCGTGCAAGGTAGCCAGGCTGTGATTGGTCAAGTAGTCCAGGAAGAAAGCAATGGTTGGTGCAGCCAGGCGGAAGTTGAGGCGGAGAAGGATAAGGCACTCTAGATTACAAAGCTGCTCCTTATTAAATGTATTGCAGCAGAGGGACAGGAGTTGGCTGATCTGTGGTGAAAACACCTCGACCTGTTGAATATGGGATAGAACATTAACAGGCAAACTGACACACATACAATGCACACATGCAAGCCATTGAAAATGAATAAATAATAAATCATGGAATCTGTAACACATAACAATTCATTGTATCATGTGTCTTTACCAGTTTCACAGTGATAAATTAAGACTTTTTTAAGATGCTTCCTTACTGATGTTATGCCCCTAAAAACCAAACCAATTTTCCTTTAGTAAAGTTTCCTGCAGCACTTTCTTCAGTATACCATTTCAGTGTGTTAAACAAAATCACATCTTGGATCTGTCAAATGCCAGAATGTCATGCTAGTGGTTAAATAATCATGGAATATTTTATTGACCTCATGCATAATTACAATGAACAAATTATTTAGGTCTATAGTATTCAACATCTTTAGGTGTTGTTCTGAATCAGGGCTTGTCTTCAGAAGGTCCATTTCGAAGGATGTGGCACCTTGCAAGTGTTTGTGTTAGGTACTGAATAAACTATATGGAACCGACCGATACTTATGACAGTAAGAACCCCAGATAGTGCCTGATTCCTGCCACAATTGCAAATTGTGTTGTTGTAGACTTGAATGTAAAATATTGTATATTTATTTCTATGTTATACATCTCAAAGTCTGCTGCCAGGAAAAATGGGGCATGCCTTCATTTATTTCTTCTGAGATTTGGCATTGTGTGATTAGTCAGCCACATTGACCTCGCTTTTAATTAATTATCTGGGGACCAAAACAACCATTATATTAACCAATATATTATGCAGTTCAAATACACATAGCCACACAGAAATAAAGCACACACAAATAAGAGGAATGAAGTACACACAGCAGACACACAAACCTGTTTACTAGCTAATAGAAGAGCGGTGACACCCAGCAGCTGGAAGCAATCGGCAGCGACAGGTGTAGAGGCAAGGAACCGGTCGATGATGTTAACAGTTAGGCAGCAGCACTCGAAGGAAAGACAAAAATGTTTGTGCACAGGGATGAGCCAGCTGACCAGTGTACATCGAGCGTCCGCCGTGACCTGAAGGTTACAAAAAATTATTAAGAAGCACTTTCAATTGGAGATAAATTACTTCAATTAATTGATCCTCTAACATTCAAAGAGTTGCTATCCTAAAATTGAGCTGGGGTTCTGTAGCTTCCTGATGCCTTGAAAAAGCTAACTTCTTCTATGACATTTGGATTCATATAAATAACCATTAAAGCAACAATAGGCAACTTTTTTGTATTAACGAATTATCAATACATGTCTTCTGATTGCACATTGTAATGTCTATGGGATATTAAAATAGCGTGGTTCAAATTAGTCCACTTGAAGCCTCAGTATTTAATACACGTTTTGTCTGCCACCGGGTACGACCTCCCACAAAACTGTGAGGAATTGCTTTATGGTATAGGAAAGTGCGTTACTAAATTAGAGATGCCCATACTTGGAGTATAGTCGTTGATTGTGCTAGCGATAGGCAGTTACCGTGAGCATCTTGCACATCGTCTTTGCCATGGTTAGGGGAAATAATTACACCAAGCAAAATGTAGGGGTCGCCAAAATAATAATAATAATAATTTATTGCACTTGATATGGCACTTTTCTACACACCCAAAGTGCTTTACACTGTATGGGGGGGGGCGGCTCACAGTTTGGTTGCCATTGTGTGGCACCCACCTGGGAGATGCCACAGCAGCCATTTTGCACCAGACATGCTAACCATATGACCTACTGAGAGTCACAAGGGGCAGGAGAGGGGATTAACGAGCCAATTGGGAGCTGTAAGGATGATAAAGTGGCCAGGGTTGATGGGGGCCAGGCTGGGCAATTTAACCAGGACACCGTTGGTTACACCACTGCTCTTTTTCGAGAAGTGCCATGGGGTCTTTAGTGAGCACAGAGAGTCAGGACACCCACTTAACGTCCCATTCGAATGACGTACTCTGTACAGGACAGTGTCCCTGTCTCTGTCCTGGGGCATTGGGCTGCCATATACCATAGGGTAGAGTGACCCCTACTGGTCAACCAGCAACTCAAAATCAACTACACATTACCTATAATAACTTTAATCTGCACCTAACTTGTAACAATGAGGTGCTAACCGTGCTTGAGTTTTAAAAAATATATATTGTTTTTGAAGTAAACGCCGTTTTAATACTATTTTAATTAACGGAATGTACAGTGTTGGTTACTAAAATCAACCACATTATAGCTTTCTTTGGAACACTCACATAGCTAAATTGCCATCACTTGTGATGATTGCATTACCTGTTTAGGTTAAAGACCCCCTCCAAATCAAGTTTTTAACGTTGTTAACATGTCCTTGTGGTGTTTTTGTGCCACAAGACATATTAGGAGCAAAATACTGTAGGTTTTCACGTTTTTTAAGAAGCAAAATATTCAAATAGAGGGGGGCGGGGTGACTCAGTTTCAGAAAGTTTTAATGATGCAGTAGGGGAAGATTAAATTGTTTGGATTTTAACAGGGTAATAGAACGTATTTGCAGAAAAAAACATAACAGACATGATTTATACGTTTAAGCAGAATATTTTAAATGTAAAATGACTGGAGGGGGACTAAAAATATGTATACTTAAATGTATGCTGTACAAGCCAAAAGTATATTGGTTGTCTTCAATTACAGGGTTTAAATTAAAAACATATTTGTTTTCTCCACATTAAATAATTTCCTTCTGACTAGACAGTACAATTCTTCATTGGAGGAGTGCCTTCCCTGTTTTGGAAGCACAGACACATGTAATTGTATTGAGTCAAGTTAGCGATAAACTTTTGAAAGATGCCAATAGGATTCGTTTACCTTTAAAAGAGATGCAAGTGTGAATAACACATGAATAACAAGATTTATTCAAATCACGGCTTGCTATAATTTCCTTAAAAACAAAACACTTAACCAAAAAAACATTAAACAGATCGGTTTTTTCTTAAGTCTTCTGCCAATAAACCAATACCTTGGGCATTAGGCCAAGCAGATTTAAACCATACCTTAATGTCTTACTGTCGAAGTTATTTGAGGCTATAGTTGTGGCAGGGTATAACGCAATTTTAAAAAAAAGTATTCATTCAAGTCGTGGATGCGTGTACATACTTGCTAAACTAATAATAGAGTAATCCTTTGAGAACAACCTGCTTTATCCTACAACTGTGTTCATTGAAACTCGAAAGGTTTTGAAACTATAAAAACTATGGTTATTGAAAAAATCTTAAAAACGTTATTTTGTTACTACACAATCTTCATGCTTATAGACCTCGTGGAATTTTCTTTGGCATGAAAAAGTTAGTTCACCCTGCTGCAGTAAGCTGCACTTGACTCAATAATATATCTTTTGTATCAGATCATTATGAAAGACGATATTAGATCAAATGATATTTACTATATACACATACTACAAAGACTAACAAGCCTATACTGTACCTGTGGTTGACTTGCCAGGCACTTGAAAGAATTAAACAACATCTCTTTTTCTTTTTGTATTTTATAACCAATATCTCCATATTCATAATGCCAGTTTGATTGCTCTTGTATAGGGCTCCCTAATGCTGCAGGACAAACTGAAAAAAGCACTGTTTGAGCCGGAGATGGAGACGGGGAGAGAAAGTCCTCGAAACCCGAGTCATTCAGTCTGGTCATTAATTTCTGTTTTCGGTGCCTCTCAACGCGGGTTTGTGGCACGGTTATGAGCGTCCCATCATTCACGAGCGTCTTATGCTTCTTAGACGGAGGCGCGCTATTTATTCGCCCTCGTTTATAAATTATTTCTGGACCATTGCGGCTTTTCGTGACAAACACCATTTCTTATGAAGGCTAGCTATTTCAATAAACTCAACCTTATCTAAACGGATGTATTCTAGGCTATCTAATAGGTGATTGTGTTGTCATAAACTTGACGCTGACTCGCTATTGGAGGAAAGGGGCTATCTCATGCTAAACGGCCTTTTTCTTTTTTTTTACCTTGTCAGATTTCCCGGGGTATTCCCCGCCTTTGCGCACAAAGCCACAGATTGGTAGACAGTTGTAGACACAATGGGAGTTCTAAAACTGAGTGGTGAAGAAACCTGCATTTCGCATCGACCCAATTGCAACGTTTTTGTTGGTTTCATTATTGTAAGTAATTGAGTAGGCCTAATGCTTCACAAAATCAGGCTGGGCCGTTTCTATCTTTTTGGGAGCCCTACGCAAAATGTTGTTTGGGGGTCCCTATTTTGTAAAACTATGGTGGGGGATTCCAAACCCTCTAAGCTAAGGAGGTCCGGGGACAGGGGCGTCACCAAATAAATATTTATGGGGGCTTACTCCCCTATTAGCGGGGTGTGGGGCATGCTCCCCAGGATATTTTCTTTCTTTAACTTATCTTAAAAGAGTCCTTCGACTTGAGAGTTTTGAGAGTAAAAATACACACAACTGCATAGTTTGCATACAGCAAGAAACGGCCTAGTGTTCATATCTATATAGCTCTTGCTAATCCAGTTATCTTAATGCTTGGTTTGGTTCTTAGCCTACACTGTAAAAAATAGACCTATTTTCATGGAAAATGACTAACATTTTCACAGTGGTTTGCTCTGTTTTGAAATTGCATCCAAATCACTGTTAAATTGTGGATATTAAATCTGAATCCACAACTAAACTCTAATTTTAAGCATCATGTCAATAATGACAAATTACAAGTATTTAATTTTTTTTACAGCAAGATAATTGTACAGTAGGTTTTCAGTTTTCCCCTGACCCAATGGCCTTTCTGTGTGGAGTTTGCATGTTCTCCCCATGTTTGTGTGGGTTTCCTCCGGGTTCTCCGGGTTCCTCCCACCATCAAAAAAAAGATGCTCCATTCTCCTACCAGTGCCCTGACCAGTCATTGCCAATTCACCTGGAGTCGGTCTGTGTGTCCTATGTGTGTGAGCAAGTCTGTCGCATTATGTTGGGTGAGCAAGTCTGGTGCAAATTGGCTGCCGTGGTATCACTCAGACTGAGTGTTGTGTTTGATAGCTGTCGGTCCATTCGTTGTTTGTTCTGTGTAATTAATTGGCGACCAATTTGTGTAAAGCGATTTGAGTCTTGAGAAAAGTGCTAAAAACTAAATAAAATGAATTATTATTATTATTATTAGTTTTTCTAAATTGCATACAAATGTCTGTAAAATAAATATGTTACTCCCCATATGAAGGTTTAGGTTTAACGTTTTTCTTCGTAATTTTAAGGTAAATCTTAGTTTTACATTTATGTGTACTTTTACATTTAAACTCTGTAAATGTAGATACAAATTTAGCAATTTACCAAAACAACTTTGGTTTGGACTTGGAGCAAGCATTGTGGGATAATAATTATAATTTACCTATACAATATGATTGTGGCCTGTTCAAAATAAAATCGCAAGTATTATTAATGTGTGAGATCTGGGTTTATAGAGTTCTTTGGAGTAGTTCACCAGTGTTAATTTGAGCACCATGGACCCGTTTTGTTGCAAGATTGCTCTAATTGCTATATGCAACAAGGCTGAGGATTAAGTATTGGCAATGAATAAAAGTGTTTCTTTGAAAAACTTTCAGTACCATCACTTCATGGGAAGTGTTAGATCGCAATGATTTAGCAAATTTCTTAAAAATAACAGTTCTTCTCTGCTGAACATGTTATCTTAAGGAAGGCGTTTGACCGTAATGAATTAGTAAATATCTTTAAAATAGCAGTTTTACTCTGTAGAACTTTAAGTGCCTTCACTGTATGGAAGGTGTTTGATCGTAATGATTTAGGGAATATCTATATATCTAAAATAACAGTGTTTCCCGACAAAACCTTTAATCGTAATTTCTGTGAAATTATTGTTTTTGGACTTTCTTTGAACATCTTACTTTCATTTTATGTTTTTTGTTTGGCAGCCGTTGCTGCCTGTCATTTGACCCTTTTTTAAACGTTTTATTTATTTATTTATTTTTAAAGCGTAGAGCTGGAAAGGAGTAGCAGAGGAGACAGCAGAAAGAGTTCCTAAAAGGAAGGGATTGCTAATAAGAGAAAATATTAAGGTACAGAAAGTAGTTTTCACGACATAATAATTACATTAACTGTTTTATAACCTTGAACTTACTAGATGCAGTGTATCTGTAGGAGAGGATTTTGGCGACCCCTACAGTTTACTTAAACTGTAAGCAATTGGTCACAGTTTCACGGGAGACCGTGCCTGGTGGCAGACAAAATTAGTGTTAAATATTGAGACTTCAAGAGGACTGATCTGAACCACGATTTTTTCATTCTCCAATAGACATTACAATGTGCTATCAAAAGAATGTATTGACTGGTTTATGGTATAATAATGTATTGCTTCAGGTCTTTAAAAAATAATGCTGGTCAGGATGTGCAGCATGTCTTTTGCTTTCAGATAAGGTGAAGAAGACAGGGAACAGAAGAAGAAAACCAACTGACCCATTATTCCACTTTTAGAAAGAATCTTAATTTGACCATGCCGTTCTTTCTGCTGGTGTGACTAGTGTGTATTTTTCAATAAAAAGAAGTTACAACCCCATACAAGAATATTGGAAGTCGAAAGCCAAAGTTTCAGAAGAGTAAGTTTTATTCAACTGAATAACATAAGCCTGCAACTACAAAGATCTACTACTGCTACAATCTACTCTCTACCCACATGTACATTCACAGTTTGTCTTTTTATGTCACATTCAAGTCAAGATAAGCCTTTCCCATATTTTGGCAACTCCCCAACATGCAAATTAGACATGCCCTTTTTCCAATCACCTCTGACCCATCTGTTCTCTGGGGCCTGCCTGTCTCATGACCCTTAAGAGTTTTACCCCACTTTACAACT
>JAVQIZ010176832.1:0-25809 GCA_036023535.2 Galaxias brevipinnis | reverse complement strand
GCCCCCCCCCCCGCGCGGGGGGCCCCCCCGGCGCGGGGGGCCGCGCGCGGGGGGGCGGCCGCCCCCCCACACACACACACAGCATCCACACGCATTACCGCCAGTGGCACCGTTGCCACGGCAACCAGACACAGAGGGGCCAGGGGCGTGCTCTACCATTCAGAAATTGTGGACGTGAATTTAAAACCACAGAGCTAGGGGGGGGGGGGGGGGTCCTACTTGTTCCAGTGGCTCTTGGAGTTCTTGTAGAGAGCAGGGAACATGATGGGTAGGATCTTGGCTGCGTTGTCGCTGATCAGACTCATGATGTACTCGTTGTTCCAGTAGTACAGCGCTCGCTCTGCCACCTGAGGGGCACAACAGGAGAACGCGGGAGTGGTAACGTGGACCTGAAGTGAATCCTTAAGAAGGTACTATAGCAGCATGGTTTAGATCTCTTTCTGTGGCATTTTGTTTTTATTGGAAAACCGTACATTTTCTATGACGTTACATTGTCTTTCGCAAAAAAAAACTGTGTTGCTAAGGCACCAAATGAATCATAGACAGAGAAAACATTAAGGCAAATATCAAAGATTTTTTGGGGTTGAGTAGTCCACCAATAGCTGGTGCCACTTACATAAATAAAACAGTTTAAAGCAGCATATCTTACACCAGACATGCCAATAAGAGTTATACGAATTAAATGTGCTTAAAATGTTATTGCTTGAAGGCATGACAGGCAAACAGGGATTACCTACTGCCTGAGAGGTGGGGACCTACCTGAAAGTGAGGGCTGGACACACACTTGGCCAGCTGCCTAAAGAGAGGCTCCATGACCTTAACAAACTCAGAGGGCTCAATGACGTCCAGGATCTCCTCCAGCTCGTTGAGGAACATGACTTCTTTGGGGCTGTGGGTCTTGGGCCAGAACTTCAGTAGCCCCATGATTACCTAAAAGGTTGGACATCAAACTCCCAATCTTAGGTTAGGCAAATTACGTGTGTTGACGAGAACATTGGTGATTCGTTAAGATAGAGCAGGGCTTTAAAGTAAACCCACCGGCTCGGTTAGACTGCTGTCCTTTTCCAGGAACTGCACCACACAGTAGGCCAGCTGTGGAAAGAGGAAAGAGGAGGAGGGGGAGGGCAGAGAGACACACGCTGTGAGACAGAACGTCCCCGGCAGGATGCACTGGCGACGCATCGCCCGCCGCCCCCACACTGTGGTAGGGTACCGCTAGAGGAGGAAGAGGAGGAGGGCAGCCTCTGTGGCCCTTTTACCTGTGGGTGGTACACGCTGAGAGACTTCACTTTGTGAAGAGGCAGCAGCACACGGATCAGGAACATCTTGTGCTCCTCTTTTAAAGGCAGGGCAAAGCCGTTGATGATGCTGCAAAGGAAGCAAAGGACGAGGACGTTTCATAAAAAAAACAAGGACAGTAAGAGGTGACAATGGGTGACATCGCAAACGTGTAGACGGGGCCAAACGATCAGGGACTTACCTTCCCAGGATTTCTAAGAGCTCAGCAATGCCATTGTGGTGCTCCGTTTCATATATGAACCTGTACAGAGAGGCCAAGGTTGGTTATCAAACGGAAGCGGAAGTTCCGACACAGATTTCAATAGCAAACGACGGCTAGATCTGTTATTGACGCCCCTACCTTCCCTCAACCCGTTATACTATTTTACCTTAGGCAAACACATAACCATAGCAAAGCGTTTGTCTCCCTGTGATAACAGATAATTTTATCCTTTTTTTTCATCCCAGATATTGACACATAGAGAGCAGATGGATACTCTGTGTGTGTCTGAATAAAGAGAGAGGAGTCTGACCTGTAGAATATGTTATTGATCTGCCTGCGGATGTACGCTCGCAGACCCAGGAACTTGCCGTAGATCCTGTGGAGGATGGTTTTGAGAAAGTCCCTCTCCCTGGGGTCCTCGCTGTCGAACAGATCCAGGAGCTGGGGAACAGTTGAAGGTGAGAGTCACGTTGTCAGGTATCAGGTGGCTAAGCAGCTATTCCATAGATGGCACTGCTAACCATTTTTATTAGAACGGATTGGACCTGCCACCTTCATTATATGACATGTCCAGCACAACAGTTGAAATGAACAGGGCTGATTTGATCTTTAAGCTCCACCAGAGAAGGTAATGAAAGGCCAAGGGGCATCACACTGAAAGGAAGTGGGCTGACTAAAGTTATTATCAATATTCATTTAGGGGCGTCCTGAGGGAAAATAACGTAAAGACTCAAGGGACTCGTGATTACTCCTGTTCCACTCTCCAATCTAGCTGGACAAAGTGCCACATACAAACAGACGTGTTATTTTTCGACTGACTGAGGACAATGTTGTTGCCATTTCCGCCCTTTAAATATTTCAATAGCTCAGAGCACAAGATGAGGGGTGGATACTCACAGACATGACGAATTTTTGGTCAATGTATTTTTTGGCGACATTGGGTTGGAAATCGGGCGACTCCAGGAATCGCAGGAAAAATTCATACACAAGCTGGAAAAGATAGGAAGAAATATGTTGTGAAACAAAAAACTAATCTAGCTTACAAGAGGCACATACATTTTTGCAGAATGCCATCTATAAGACATGTCTAATGACACATTGAAATGTTCTACCACTAGATGTCAGTATTTCACAGTTAGCGTTACCCAAGATGTGATTCTTTTGATAACCATAGATTACCTGAAGGTGAGGCCAGGCTGCCTCCAGTGTGGGCTCATCCTCCTCGGGATCAAATTCTGCTCCTGTCGGGTTGGAGGAGGGGGGCAGGGTCCTGAAGAGGTTCATCGAGAACTGGACAGGATCGAAGTACAGATGTCAGTCACAGAACTGTGCTTATGACCTTGGATTTATTTTTTTATTTTTTAAGAAGGCTGCACACTCAATTTGACAGTCAGACCAGAATTCGACATATACACACACAAACACAAATATGTTAAGTATAGGTTAATACTATATATTTAAGGTGAATATATTTTACACCGGAGTTCCTGTTCTGTGTCAGACTTAATGACAGACGCAGCAACAAAACAACACAAAGTCTCAATCTCGTTTCAGTAGGGACATTTCTCTCTAGACAGCCGTTCATATAACACTGACCAAAGCTTGCCAAATCTAATCCAGTCCAATTCATAACCCTATCCAAAGCCTTGGACAAGGGGGCCTATGTCTCTTCAAATGGCGGCAGTCAGGCAGAATCCCTTTTGGCTTGATGGATGACGCAATGCTCCTCAGCTGGACCACCTGCTTCATGCGTGAAGCGGTGAGAGGCTGTGAGGCTGTGGGCTGCAGGCCCCGGTGACACTCGGGGGTGGGGGGGCAGGTAAGGGGCTAGAAATAGACTGCCTGACCGATCCACAGCAGCCTCATGACTCCACACTTACACCGAGCGACAGATGAAGGCAGAAGAGAAAACAGACGAAGGCAGAAGAGACAGAGTGGGCAACAGAAAGAAAGAGGGGAGGCAGAGAAAGAGGGACTGGGTTTATAGAAAAGGAGATAAGAGAGAGAGGAAGAGGAAGGGGTGATGGCAAAATTAAAAAAGGGGTATGGATTGATAAAAAGAGTGTGAGACAGGTGGTGGAGGGACCAGCAGGGCATTACCCTGTGAGCTCTGTGCCAAGGGAAAATACATCTAGCCCACATTTAGAGAGAGACAGACAGTGTGAGACAGAGTGTGAGAGAGAGAGAGAGAGAGCGTCGATCAATCAAAAGCAAGAAGGGAAGTCATATTTTTACCATGAGCAAAACTAAAGGGCAGATAATATAATTTAGGAAGTATACTAAACGGTAACCCTAGTACTCGCCCACGTCATTCAGACAGTCTGTTCACTTCATCTAAGTGCCTTAGAGTAGGCTCCTTGACTGGAATAACAGAACACACCTACGTACATCCTTTGAAAAAACAAGAACCAGTCCTGACAGTTCCCCTAAAGGAACAGGACTTCCTTCCTTAGACTCCATGTCTCTTCCCACAGCATTTTAGCCGGTCTTGTATTTTTTTTACTGTGGCTTGCCGGATGGACTACGGTTTAGGAGCGAGATCCACAGGACCAATGAGGTTATTAACCTGGCTTGGGAAAAAAGCTGCATGCCATTTCAGATGGCGATGGTACGCCCACTGCAAAGAATCTATAGCGACCGCAAAAGTAACTTAGGGTAACCAGCAGATTGTGCCTGAGTGCAGTGCAGAGCTTTTAGGAGGGCCGTTGTGAGTGCTGATGTCAGGCTTCCTAATGAACATTGATGACTGGGACGATGCAAGGTACTCAGCTGGTAACGACTAAAATGCCGGGTTTTGTTTTTTTTCCGGATGAGAGAGGCTAAGGGGCAGTGAGAGGTAAGAGCGAGAAAGATGGGGGTGATAGCGATAAGGGATGGAGTTAAAGTGAGAAAGACGAGCAGTGATTCGGATGTATCTTTTTGAGAGCTGTGTATGTTTTCCCAAAAAGGGAGGCTGTTCCATACATGTGTCTACAAAACAGGTGTCCAGAGCCGTTTGATGCATAATTAGCCATCGGTCCCCAGCGCGTGTTTAGTCTCTCGTCTGACGCCACGCTCACGGAAGCAAAGCTGGCAGGAAGACGGTACCCATGGGAGAGCATTGGGAAAGAGAAAGTGAGAAATGAGAGAGAAAGAGAGAAGAGAAGATGAGCCTCAGGAGATGCCCAGCTCACAAGCTTCCGAAGGGAATTTATTCCGTAATTCAGCTATTTTGGTGTTCGATGGCTGTACATTTCACAACCCTCTGACACAAAAGGAACAAGCCTCCTGCTCCCTGGGTACCAAACCAAACTACAATCCACACACCCTCCCATTTCCATTTAGCCCCGTGTGGATTCCTGAGATTCCTGGATTCATTACTGCACACCAGGAGGATGGGACAGGCCCTTCTGAGTTATGGAGGTTACACGAAGCATTCCCCCGCTTCCCCCTCCCTGTGACTAGATGTGGGTTAAACCCTCCTGGAGCAGTTTGGACAGACAGGAGGAAATGATACAGAGATGCCTCTGTCTAAACTCAAAGGCTGTCAGTCACATTTTGTGATTAGAAGGGAGGCCTAGTTTGGGGATTCGTGGTGCCTCCCCATTGCTGAGTATCCAGTAAACACGGCACTGTGCCCATCATTGTATCTGTATTATGTAAATGAATAATACATGCCATTCGTGGGAGGGATTTTACGCAACAATCCAGGTTAAAGTCAAAGTGCTGTAACATGGATGATTGTGAATTCCGGCATCATAAAAACATCCTTCTAGTGGGATGTGATAAATGCAGAATAAGAAAAGTTTAGTTTTTCTTGCTGCTGTGGATTCAGCCATGGCATCGCTTGCTGGCCAAAGCGTGGACGGGCCTTTCTGCCTGCAACAAGTAGTCCTTTTAGGGTTGTCTCAAAATGTGTCAACACCATAATGCCACCAGCATGAGTCAATGTGGTGGAAGAATGCACAGCGGAAGATCAGACTCCTCATGCATTCATGAGAGTGCGTTTGCTCCATAACAAGCCTGTGTGTGTGTGTGTGTGTGTGTGTGTGTGTGTGTGTGTGTGTGTGTGTGTGTGTGTGGAATGCACCATGTCTTACCATGATGACTGCCTCGGGGTAGATGGACTCGGTCACCACGTCGCGGTTGTGCGTGATGTACTCCACCATCTCGTTCAGGCCTGCCCGCTTCACCTCCTTGTATTTGAGGTCGCTCAGCGGGTCGGTGACAAAGTCGAACAGCACGCAGCATTGGCGCAGCTTCTGCACAAAGAGCTCCTCGCGGTCAATGGGTGGAGCATCTAGAGGGAGGACAAAAAAGGAAGAGGAGAGTAAGATGTTTGCTTTGTTAAGAGACGGTGGCGTTGGTTGTTCTGTGCAAGAACACTTTAACAGCCAAGAAAATTGGACAGAGTTCTCTATTGATAAAACTACGAGACATTTATTATTATATAAAAAAAAAAGTATTTTCCATTAGAAATGTCCACAAAAGATTTTTAGAGCAAAAAGCTCTCTGCATACAGCTGGATTTCACTTTGCTATTGAGAGACGGTCTTATGCAACTGGGGTTTGACATGATGCCCAGCGGCCCCTTGATTCTCTCATTTTACACTGAAACATCGCAGTCTCCTGTAGTTGACAACCTCCTGACAGGTCGGGGGGGGGGGGGGGGGGGGGGGGGGCGCCCCCCCCCCCCCCCCGGGGGGGGATGGAGAACATTGGAATGTGCGTTTAAGGCGTGTAAGTGGGGCGGGACGTACCTGGGTCTGACTTGGAGAACGTGTCCATGTCCAGCAGGCTCCTAAGGGGGAGAGAAAAGACAGGAGTGAGGGAGAGGCCTGAGTTCTCTTTCAAACGGCCTTGACTTAAGTGACACGCTGTCCAGAAGGCCAAGTTCAAGTTGAGTCAGATCAACTAGGCCTTCTGCGGTTGGCTGGATTCAATGGACTGGCAACAACCCGTGGCCATTCACAACGCTCAGTGAAACAATGGAGGGGAATGGAGAGGCTGTGATCTAACGGCCTGTCCTTTGGGATTGAATTAGCGCGTATCACACTCCCAGGTGATGCTGCTGTCAGAGGAGATAGCGCTTCCATTTTAGACTCCGGGCTTCACGGACAGTGATAGGGGGACATAACAGCACGGCACAGATAGCAGAGTGTCTCCTGGGTGTCAGGCCACAAAGTAGGTCTGAGAGTGTCAACAAGTGCATGCGCATGTGTGTGCAGGGGTGTGAGAAAGGGAGTGTGAGAGCGCTTGTCCGTCCTTCAAGACGGGGGCCGGCGTGCTCCAGAGCCAGTGAGCAGACAGGTCTATGGGGACGTGCTCCCATGTCTCGATGGGGAGCCGCTGACCAGCGAGGAGGAGAACAGAACCAAAATGGACACGAGCAGCAGCAGCCCACGTCTCCCTCTCACTATATCATCTTCCCCGACAGTCACACAAAACGGATATCAGATATCTCTGCAGCTCCCAAAGATCCATGCGGCACCTATAAATGCTTGCACCAGTTTCATAGAAAATACATTATAAGCCCCCCGACTAACGTGCCAAAATCGATAACGCCTCGGCAAATTCAGGAGCGACTTTCCAATCAGGCCCCCTAATGGACGCCCCCATTTCCGCGCTAAGTGAAAGGCATTCCAGGCTTTGTTTTGGGGGAGACCGGAGAGGCAATTCATTTCCTGCCGACTCATTGAGGCTCCGCCGGGGCAGAGGTAATGGCGGAGCGCTCCCGGGGTGGCTGCCACGCTCTGCTTATCTAAATAGGACAGCGTTGGAGGGACACTCGGTGCGACAGGCAAAGCCAGGCCAGGCCAGGCCAGGCCAGGCCTTTTACATAATAACAGCCAGGCAGCGCTCCAGGTCTCGCCGCTCGCTGTCGGCCTCTGGTCAGGGAGTCAAACGTGCGCACGTGTCGCGCGGTCAGCACGTGGGCCGGCGAACCATTGAAGAGGCTTGCGTGTGCTCTGGTCAAACCACTCTCCCCTCTGACTTTCGTCTGCTAGTTGGAGCCACGGTTATGGGAGAGGTTGATGAAGAGAGAGAGAGAGAGAGAGAGAGATAGCTCCTCCATGTCCTCGCCAACACTCCCTCGCTCTCTCTATCTCTCACTCTTCCTCTCTCTCTCTGCACATCTCCCACTCGAGTCTCTCAAACAAACGCGCGACGAGCCCGCAGTGTCAAACGTCTTCATCGGAACTGGTAAAGCCATCCACTTCATTGGGTCTTGTGCCTGCTACCATGGCCCCCAGCAACAACTAATAGCCATCACGATGCTATGAGGGTAGCTCCTTGACAGTGAAGAACATAATAGCAGATAAAGATAAAGAGAGGGAGCTGGGGGGAGTAGAGGGTAGGAGACAGAGAGAGTCAGAGAGGGAGATGAAATTGGCTATAGAAGAGGTTTAGGTGAGAGATTGTGGAGGGGTTATTAGATACCTATCAAAGAGATTACGTCTTGCTGGGAAACTGATTCATATGTCAAGAACAAATGCAGGTCAGTTGAAACCCAGAAGCCAAACAGCCAATTACGTTTACCGAGAAAGGTATGGCGGGGCAAAGTTCATGCGCTCAACTGGAAGCACATAATCCTCCTTGACATTCTGTCGCCGTGCACCGACACCGGGGTCAACAAAAATGACAGACGCCACAGCAGCTGCTGAGCCACGTTCGGGTTCTAAAGGGTCCTTTGAAAGGGGTCGAAACATGGGGGTTCCTCAGCCCGTCTGACAGGTAGCCTTCAGACAGGGAGTGATGAAAGAAAAAAAGAGCATTACAGGCGCCTTTTGATGTGTGCACGGCTGGCAGTTCAGGCGAGGAAGGGGTTCAGAGGTTGGGAGACATCAGTCAACAAACAGACCGTTGGCTGGACAGACACGGGCTCTGATGAAGGAGAACACAACGGGGCGGGGGGGTGGGGCTGGGCTGCCATGAGCAGTACGGGTGGTTGAAACTATCAGCTGGGGTGGGTCGTTATTTAATGTAATGGAGTCAAAATTGCGAAGTCTGACGTGATAAACAAACTTTCGTAAACACTATAGTGCAATATGTACTCGTGCTATGCTGTAATGAAAATCAAAGGGCCTTATCTACTGGAATCTAGAGTGGTTTATCGTAGTGTTCGCGGCTGGCTTACTTTTACAGAGCCTGTAGAACTACGGTGTGCATGGCTATATAAGGACACGTGTGGGCCAATCCCTTTTGATTATTCATGTGTTTAGCCGAGTGACGCTGTCAGGACAGAGGGCCCCGGTGGGTTTCTGCATACACCAGTGCTCGCACTAAGATTCACAGCTGATGCCCAGTTGGTCTGGAGAGAAGGGGTTTCTAGGGGAATAGTGCCAACCCCATTCTGTCAGTGTCACAGAACCAAGACGAGCCTCTCTGCCTGGCTACAGAGCGGCCAGGGAGGTTAGACACATCCGTGATGTGAGGTGGAACAGGAAACCAACTTATTAGCATTCGGATTCCTAATTCACCAACTTATTAGCATTTAAAACAAGTTGAATTTTTGTTTATTTTGGGAACTTTGGTGTTGACCTATGATAGCTCCTGTTTGGAAACAATTCAGATAAAACAAAATTTCTTTATAATTTTTTTTTACTAAAATCATGTAGTCCTACAGAAAAAAAGGGATTCTTAAATGAGAACCTATACTTGACCAGTTGTTATATCGTAATAAAGGCCTGGCTTCAGCACATACCTTTAAGTTGGCAACCTAATTTTGATAAATGCCTATTATGACCTGCATATGCAATGTAAATGAGCAAGACGCCAAATGGACCTCTGTGTAAGTGAACAAGAGCAAGAATCTGTTGGACGTATTAATATCCAGCCTGTCCATGTGATCTCTCAGAGTTGGAGCGTTGGAACTCTCCAAGGCACTCAGAATAAATACAGTAGCTGCTGCATCCCCCACGCACTTTCACACCCACAGTAAATGCAAATACCTCCTTGCAAATGTCTGAGCTTTCACATGGATTCAATGACACGTGTCTAGCATTAAAACTTCCAAACAATTGGAAGATATTTCAGACAATTAACAATACGCGCCATCACTTGAATAATAAACGGCTTCGTGATTAACGCACCATAAAATAACAACAGACTTGACTGCACTTTACTATCCACCATTAAAATGATAATCGTTTAACTTGATGGTAAAAAGGTGGAATCAATTTTGTTTCTGATAACGTTAGGATAAAGGTCTAAAGTGCCGAATCTTTAAGCCTAAAGTGTAATTTTGCGCCTTACCTGCATGATACGGTAATTTCAATCTTGGTCGCAGGTACAGTGGAGTTCAGCGGGTCGAAATCTCCTATAGACGCCATGGCCGCGTTTCTAATCACTTCTTCTCAATTCTTGAACTTGTCAGTTATGTTTAAATCAATATTACTTACAATTTAGCACCGCAAAAATATGTTCCGTAAACCTTAGGAACAGGAGACTAAGTTACCGGGTTATTTACAGTCGTCTTCATGTGGATGGGCGAAAGTCATATGCTACCTGTAGGTGAAGAAAGAAGCTGCGCTCGAGACATTCCATGTAGAGGTGTGGTAAAGGATGCAATTTCATTCATTGTGAGGAGGAAAGGAAAGCGCACAGTGCGCGTCATTTTCATTGGAAAGCACCATCGGGCCCCTCTCCGTATTTCTCACTAACCATCGGCAGGTGGAGTCAGAGACTTTCAGAACTTGTAAATGCGATCTCAAGTTAGTGGGCAATATTAATTTAATACCTCAATCAGTTACTATACTTTTTTGAAGTGCTTTATCAAACAACAACCCAATTAAAGATTTGCGTTGACAGTACTTTGCTTTGAATTACCGACGACTTGACAAAAGCCCCAATATTTACCTATAGTGAAACGTTCATAGTGGCGCTTTAAAAAGCTAGTGTGTGGGTTGCAAGAAAGCAAATGCACCCTTTATTCCAAAATCACTTTGGCTAAAACCTTTTTCTATTTTTGTGGCCTTAGCAGCGGCTGCAAAGTCTCAATAATAAATGTAGAACCTTGCACAAGAGGGTAGCCTCATAGTAATGGTTAGAGATTCAGCAAGAGATTCCTCAATGACCTACATATAAAACATATGCCAATGTAGAGCAGGTTAACCACAGCCACAAGAAAAACAATGTTTTGTTTCTTTTTTATTTAGAATTACCATCTGCAGCTCAATTCCCCTTTCTCAATATAGCCTATATCCGTGCCATCAATTGAGAGCCATTTGAAAATAAACAAAAATAAAATTATTTCAAACAAATTGACTGTACAAAAGATGATGGCTTAATCTTAGACAATATAATGACAATGAGTGCAATGCATTTCAGTAAAGTCAACAAATGATACCGAAGTCAAAGGCAATTTGAAAAATAAAGTTTGATACATTGGAGAAATAACATGCAGACAGGAACACATGGATCAGAGGATATGAAGTGCTTAATTGGTGATGAATACAAGGAGATGGGCAAAAATGTCCAATTAATCAAAAACATATCCTGTAGTCTTGGATTGCTTAGTGCTACATAAAGACTTGTGTTTAACCGTCATAAACTAGATTAGCAACTAAAAAATCGAATTAAAAAGTTTCATAAGGGCCTAAATCATTAGGTGCAAAACTATTTTAATGGAAACCAAATTCACACAAATCCGAAGGATAAAGGAGATGGTTAAATCTTGGGTTGCGAAAACAGCTGAAATGACTACAAGTTGTTAAAAAAGAGAATTATGGGGGCTGGTGTCCCATGCCCTCATATAAAAAAGAAATTTCCTCTACAACATAAAGGTTAGAACCGAGGCTAGGAAATGCCAAAATGTGAAGACGCTAACGAAGAGGATGATCATCAGAGCTGTATCGACTCCGGAGATTCTGTCAAATCTATGGAACGTTTTGGCTGTCCATTCTTGTGATCACCTTGCATCTTAACGTGGTCCATCTGCTCATGATCCAAGATGGGTGTAGTATCCGCGTTAGGTAGGTTCTGAAGTGCTCCATAGGCCATTTTAAATGGGACGACTGAAAGAAAGAGCTGGTTTATACGCTTCCATTCCAAAAGCACTCAAAGTAAGATTGATAACAACGAAAGCAGCAAGTGCCCAACTCCCAGGTTTGATTTTCAAATGAACTCGGAGGAAGTCAAACTTTCCACATTTCTGATATTTCCAACACCATGTAAATGCCACGGTCTGTATTCCAGTCAGAGACAGTTATTTTTAAAAAATGACTGAAAATACAAAACCGCAAGAGAAGAAAAAAGGCCATTGTTCCCAATTTGCCTGATGACAAAGCATGTACACGATGTAAATTTGTCACTATGCGCATTTACTTCCACGCTGTTTTCACAAAAAATCAAGCTTTAACTCCATTAGAAATGATTTTTTTTGAAAACGCAACAAACAGAAGTGTTTGCAAGGGAACAATGGGTCTCTTAATCTTAATGAAGGCACAGCAAAAGGCCCTGAGGTATAGCATCTTTCAAAACCATTTGGCTTCTCCATCAAACTAGGAACCATTTCAAATGCTGCTTTACAGGAATCTACCCTTGAAAGGACTAATGCACAAGACTAGTGTCACGGTGAAAAAACACACCACACTTCCAATAACACGGAAGAGCTTGCAATAGTAGCGGAAAGATCACCGGAAACTAGGGGAAATCATCAGGACCTAAGCTCTTGCTTTGCACAGGGATGAGGCCACAAGTCACAGGCATTCAAATGTATGTTTGGTGCAGTAAAGAAAGCCAAGACCATTGTCTTTAGGTGCTACAAGGACATGTTACTAAGATAAAAAGTGTACAAGAAAAAGGCTATGAAGACAAAAAAAAAGTAATTGACATTTTGTTGGTGATGCTGACTTATTATTGGGTGTTGAACAAGTGCTTAAAAAATCCAAAACTGAAGGTAATGACTGCATGGCTTTCTTTGGAGTAGTGGGTCACCCACGAAAAGACAGACCCAGTATGTCCATCTCTACCTGGACGATCGCTGAGACAAATCCCAGAAAATCAGATAAGGAAGAAGGTCATTTTTTCTAGGCTCTTGTGTAACAGATAAAATTGTATTACGATATAGGTCGACTATCCTCGCTAACCTCCTCTGTAAAAGGGTCTGTTTCGAGGCCGCATACGTTTTTTTAAAACAATGGACAGGAGAACTAACTATCCCTTCTTCATATTGTGGCCACTTTCCCACTCTTACCACTCCCTGAATTCAACAAACATGTGCAAAACATTTTTTTAAAAACAAGGCGAGAAAAAAAAAAGGACATGACATATTTAAAAAAAAAGAGAGACTGAAAATTAAAAAAAACTACTAAAAAAGAAACATGAATGTACGCTTTACACGCTGGACACTGGATACAGAGGATACGTTTGGCACTTTTTGTTTTTATTTGAAGTTCGGGCGTGTCGCTTTGCCCCCACTGAGCCGAGAGCGGGCCAGCGACCGCACTTCGACCCAGAAGAGCAATGGAGGATGGAAGCCAAAGGGAGTAGAGAGGTCAGAGGTCACATTAAAATGGGGGTACTGGGGGGTTCAAACGATAGCGTTGGTGCCCCGTAGACCCACGCCACGGGCAAACTGCTCCAGGAGGCCTGAGATGGCACCGGAGGGACTGGGCGCGGACGACTTGAGGCCCACAGTGGAGCTGTAGGCCGCCAGGAACACCTCCCTCACCGCCTCCAGCCTGGCCTGTCGCACCGAGGGAGACGGGCACCTGAGAAGAAGAGGAGGAAGAAGTGACAAAAAGATCAGAGCGGGACGGAGACGATGAGGGAGCAGGGGGAAGAGAGAGAACTAAACAAAGAGTGAAAGAGCGAGAAAAGCTCAGCAACAAAAAAACAACAGAGAAAAGGCAGGTGGAGGAGACATATACAACGTGCAGGGCACAGAGAGAGGGAATAACGAAGATGCATCATTTAGCTACAAACGGACCCCAGAGACGTGGCCACGGCATACTCATTAAATAACCATCACAGGCTGCCTGCTGCCAGACCCCTCTTTCTCCCTCTTTCCCTTTCGTTTTCCTCTCTTTCCCTCCCTCTTGTGTGCCTCTTTATGGTCGTCTTCTTTCTTCAGAACAGAGACGGACAGACTTTGTTTGCCCAATGCAGACTGGCAGAGTTGTTCGGGGGACACACTCGGTTTGGCAGGCAGATCAAGCAGAAAGGGAAATGCTTGTGCCCCGTCTTGGGGGCTGGGGAGGGAGACGGAGCGAGAGCGACGGACGAGAAGTGAACGTCGTCGCCCCCCCCCCCCCACCCCCCTCCCAAAATCCTTGTCCTCGCCTTACCCCCTCCACGGGCTGCTCTGAGCAGAGGACGGAGAACAAGGAGCCAAACTTCTGGCTTCGCCGCTGTGAGAGGAAGTTGTGCGGAGACTTGTGTGGGAGGTGGAAACCTTTCTCGGAAATCTTTGGAGCGATCGTCAGACCCAGGTACTCTTGATGTGGCAATGGCATCGCTCACCCCACCTTCCCTACCCTCACCATTCTCACACACACATCATTTGGGAGGTTAGTGGGGGAAGGAACGAACACTCACACACACACACACACACTCACTCACACTCACACTCACACTCTCACACACACGGAAAGTACTGTTCACCGGGTTCACCTTCAGATTGCTCAGTTCAGGAGCAGCCTGCTATGCATCACGTCAGGTCATTAACACAGGCCATCTCCAATGATATAACAAAGTACAGATTACAATAGAGCCCCTAACGCTCAAAAGCAAGTCTAATCACTTTGCCACACACACACACACACACCAGGTGGCCTTAGCCCCCCCACTGAGCCCTGTACCTTTGTAGGGGGATGGGAGACAGGGAGTTGGAGAGAGTGAGTTAGCTGAACAAGCAGGGAACAGAGCCAGAGAGGGAGGATAAGGGGAGTGGGGGGGGCATAGGCGGGGGGTCCGTGGGAGCGGGGGCAGGGTGACTCACATGCGTCCGCTGGGCCCATCGTCCTGGAAGCTGAAGGGGAGGGGGGAGTTGGAGGCAGCGGCGGAGGCGGGCAGCAGGAAGTGGCCGTGGTCGTGGATGCTGCCACAGCCCGACACGATCTGCCAGCTGCCGTACTCCGTGGAGAGGGAGGAGCCGGAGCGGGCGTACTCCGCCGCTAACCTGAGGGAGAGAGAGGAAGGGTAGAGAGACGGAAAGGTGGAAAGAGGGCGTGTGACGAGAGTGGAGAGAGAGGGGGGGAGGCGGGGGGGGGGGGGGGGAGAAAGAGGAAATGGGAAGTTGTATAGTGCAAAGAAGGAAATCAAATATTTAACAAAATGACACCGTGGGAGAGAAAAGAGGAGAATACATTGGAGGAAAGAAGGGAAGAGGAGGAGGGGGTAAGGACGAAGGAGGTGTCGGTGGTCTCTAAGCAACAGGGCCATGAGGTCAGTGGGAGGGCTTTGTGGCTTTGGGGTCATGACCCCCGATGGAGATCTTAAAAACTAATAACAAAATAAAAACATCTGCCCTGCCTCCCCAATCCATGTTGGAGAGATGCAGCCAGCCATGGATCTCACACCTCCGGCTCAGCTTAACACCATTCATTTGGAATCATGTTCATGCAGACAGAGTATCACACGGAGGTAATCAAGCGTGACCAAGGACCAATCTCTCCCATCTCTCTTACTCATACACCACACACACACACACACACACACACACACACACACACACACACACACACTAAACTACGAAGATAAATGGCTTACCAGGTGTACGCATGCACAAACAGACAGACAGACAGACAGACAGACAGACAGGAGTAATTGAGACGCACAGTAAAGTCCACCGAACAAAGGAAGAACCATGGCCAGAGCCGTCGGGCCCTTACCCCATGGCCCCGAGAGAGTGGCACAAACACACAATCTGCCAACCAGCCCCTCTCCACACCACCACACACCTGAGCGGGCGGCGCGTGTGTGTGTGTGTGTGTGTATGTGTGTGTGTGGCGCGTGTGAACGTCAGCAAGTTAGTATGGCATGCATACCCGCAGATCGAAGACCACGCTCGCCAGGGGAGTCATGCAAACATTATTTGAATTCCGTCATGCAACCTGACCGCAGGTTAGTAGGGGAACCTTTAGAATGGTGGTCACAATTAACATGATGACAGTGAGTCTCAGAGGACGGCAGCAAACCTCCACTGTGGCACTCTCACTAAGACACAACTTCACGCTCACCTCCTCCCCGGGACGGCCAACGGGCTGCTGCCAGCGCGGGTGAAGCCCTGCTCTGATTGGTTGGACGAAGAGGAGCTGGAGGATTTGGCCTCGCTGAGTGGGTGGGAGAAGCGCTCATCGAGGGGGTTGGGCTTGTTCAAGACCACTGTCTGGGGGGACGACATGCTGCCTTTCCTCCTGGAGTAGAGAAGTATAGGTAGGTTTACATACAACAAGAAAAACAGGACAGAATAACAGAATGGAATCACCTTCACATTTAATACACTTTCGTTCTTTCAAATAAGATTGACGATAAAATGCCGGTTAAAAAGTCTCCTAAAATAACCTGTTACATAAACATATACGGCATATAACAGTTATGGTGATTTCAAACAACACATCCGTTAACCTGATAACCAGTGGTGTAAAATCCATGACTTTCTAGCTGTGATCTAATGTCTGGTGTATGGGCCGGAGAGCCTACCAACTGGAGGCCTGGGGCAGACTGGAGAACACGTCCACGGCGTCGGAGCCTCCGCTGGCGTCCTCCGTGATCAGGGAAAAGTCACTGCTCAGACTGGTGACACTGCCCCGGTCCCTGGACTCTGCAAGCAATCACAGGGCAGACACGGGTTAAGGGACAGGCCCTCTGACCAATGTAGGACAGCCCCAGATGGGGTTAAGAGGAATACAGCAAATTCACATTACCCATGTATGCGCTTTTCAATAATCCTTCTCTTCTCTAAAGAATCAGCAATGACAGCACTAATAAAGTGTAAAACAAGGAGACAGGAAATTCACTTTTTCTTTTCAATACAACAGGGTGGGGTAGGTATAACTAGCAACCGCACAATAACTACGGCTCATCAAAGCGCAGCCATGAGGCAAGGGTGTCTGCAAATAGCACTCCTCTCCTTTTCACGCGAGGCGGTGGGGCTTCCAAATGGCCGCCTCGGGCTCTCCCTCACACAACAGGCTTTCTTCGTTTGTCGCAAGCTCGAGAAACGCAACAGAAAATCTTATTGCACCAGAAGCCCAAGAGTAAACCCGGCCTGGGTGAACAGAGTCTTCCAAAAAAAAAAAAAAAAACCCTACTGCATCATGTTCCAGGCAGTTTGATGAGAAAGGATGAAAGCTGCACATGGTGAGCACTTCCGATCATTAGGGTTAGGAACCCTGGCGAACTTTCTGGAACGATCGGGGTCATTAGGCCCCAATTAGCACCTGGCCATCCTGTTTCCGTTCCACAGAGCAGTCCTAACGAGGGTCTCTAAACACTTTTGGAGCGGGTTTTTTTAACGGCGGTGAATGCACAGAGAACCGTGTAGCGGGGGAGTTCCCCGGGGTGGAACACTCACTCAACTGGCAGAGGTCGTCCACTGTGAAATCGCTGTCTCTGAACTGAGAGTTTTTCCTCCTGCACAAGAACGGGAGAGAAAGGGGGTGTGTTGAAACAATATCAAGTGTTAAGGAGGGAAGAAGAGAAAGAAAGAGAAAGGGGGGGGGGGGGTGAGACAGAGAGATCAAAAGAAAGCAGAATAAACATTGGTTGCTTGGTCACAGTTGGATTTTGACCATGAAAGCAGGTTAGTTATTGAGTGGCGGCACGCAAAGCTCCCCCTGCTACAGGACATCAAAGAGGGGCTGAGGGCCGGAACATGGCGGCGTGTGACTGATGATACTTCTTTTAAAGCTCTGGTTCTCACAGCGGGAACCCTTCCTTCACAACGGAGCTAAGGAGGGAGGGGGGGAGGGAGAGAGCGAGAGAGAGAGAGAGAGAGCACAGAGAGGACACTCACCTCTGCTTCCTAACGGCAGAAAACTTCTCTGAGACGATGTGCTTCAAAAAATTGAAGCAAAAAAAGAAGATCTGCGAGGGAGGAGTAAGAGACGGGTCAGGCCTTTACGAGGGGTCCAAGATCCAAGCCACAATGACATGCTGCTCGCTAGCTCATGTACGCATACTGTCTGTCGTAATCAATTAATCAGTTCAAACATAGTCATTCCAACATTTCTAAGATAATGGTGTTATTGTTCTGTAGAAAACATGATCAAAACCCATCAGGACAGTTCTCTGAAGACCCTCCGAGAATGTATACAACCTATTTGAATAGGCCAGAGGGAATAGATACTGAATTGGTTCAAAGTCTATAGTGTTAAGTCAGTGTTAAAGTTGCACTCACCTCCTCCCCTTTGGAAAGGCGATCTGGCAGCATATGACTATGAAAAGGTCAATAAAAAAAGCATGTCAATAACAGATTAAGAACTAGTTTCATCAAATTATCAATAGTCAAAAACCTTTCAACAAACAAGATCGAGACTTGATATCCTAGTGGACTCTAAAACCAGGCAGTACAATTCAACAATAATAAAAATGCATCAAGGCAGTCCAATCCTGATCCATATGCCTTGACAATCCATATCAACTTTCAAATGCACATTTATATTATTCAACAGTGAGTTCATCAAATGTTCACAACGGGCGTCATCAGAGTCTACACAGATTATCTAAACATCAAATGCACTTTCCCATGTCGTAGCCTCTGCTCTTTTTAAAATTGTCTGATGATTGAGTTTAACTGGAGGGCACGGGGGGGCTGTGTGAGAAATGCAGCGATCCTAATCGCCTCGCCCCTTCGCTCCCTCCCTCCTTCCCTCCTGGCTGGCCTCCCAGGAGTTTGGCCCCAACCAGAGAGATATAATTACCAAGGCTCACAGGCGAGGGAGAGGCCTTTAACACTCCGTTTGATGAGTAAAACTTCGAAGACGCACAATGGTAATTAAAAGGGAGGGTGTGAGTGGCATCGAGAGAGAGAAAGAGTGTGAGAAAACTACAGCAGACGGATACTAGCAGAGAAATGAGAGAAAACTCAAATTAGAAACTACAGCAAATAGATACTGGCAGGGAGAAAGAGAGGGGGAGAAAACTACAGTGAACAGAAACTAGCAAAAAAATTAAAAGACCGAAAAAAGTACAGTAAACAGAAAGTAGCAGAGAAATTAGAGAAAAATCTAATTAGAAACGACAGCAAACAGAAACTAGCAGAGAAATGACAAGACAAACAGATACTAGCAGAGCAGATTTTGCGAGTTGAAAGTTGTGAGAACAAAGTGGGAACGAGGCAAAGATGGAGCCCTTCCCCCTGGGCCTCTTTGCCACTGTTTCCTTAGCAGCTTCCTGCTCAATTATGCGTCCCAGACAAACATCGTTTGTGGGGCTGCGTCAGCAGATGGCCCCGCGCGTCCCCGATCCCTAACGCATTTGAACGGGACCACGCGCCGGGAGTTATGAATGAATATGAGTGTTTTACCCAAAGAGGAACCAGTCGTAGGCGATGGTCAGATAGAGGATCTCAGCGGGCTCCAGACTGGCGTGCGCCGCGCCATCCTATGAAAAATACATTAAAGAGCAAAGTCAACATATGCCATTAAAGGCCCCGGGGCCAATTACCCACCCACGCCTCCCGCTGGCTCCGCCATTTGCATGCGCTGTACTGACGCCGCCTCTAGTCCCGCATTAGAAAGGCTACATCTGACATTCTGTTTGAAAACGACTACGCGTGGAAAATACATTGACGGCACTCCAGCCAGCTGTGAGTGTGAACAAAAACAAAAAAGCTTTAAGAACAACGAACATAGAATACAGAGCTTTGGTGACGGTATTTAATCCTGTATGAACACAGGGTTTCTGGGCTTTAGTCTGGCCCACGGACGAGAGGGCCTTTCACGTCAGAGCGGCTCAATTCATGAAGGGATGACCTAATCTGACGGCTAAAATACGGGCCCTTGCTGGTGGAAAGGCCGAGTGAACAGCGGAGGGAGAGGCCCCACAGAGCCGTCCAGAGGAGAAAGGGGGAGAAGATGAAAGAGGACTCACTGCCCACAGGGAGAGCCTGAGGAGGGACACGAAGAGGGGCGTCCGGTCCCAGCCCGATATGCAGTGCACCAACAGGCCGCTCTCGTCTAAAGGGGCCAGACACTTCATGTTAGCATATGAACATATGTATTTAACATTGTGGCTAAAACTGTTATTTAGCTGCAGTAAACTTGGTGAGGTGGACTCATATGGATAAATAAACTAATCATTCAGGTCAACCCCACCCCCCCGGTCTATTAATACATCGGGGGCATTCATTGACTGCTGCCACACAAGACAGGAACACACACACACACACACACACACACACACATACTCACCATCACTGCTGATGATATGGAGCAGCAATTTCAGGTAGTTCTGGGTCTGCTGGACCAAGTCCCACGACTGAGGAGCAAAGAGACTGTTAACGCAAAAACACGTTGACTTCGCGTATCAAAAATGTATTTTGCATATCAAAAGTCGTATCTCATCTATAACTGTCTGCATCGGCTCGGAAAACCACACATCGCTGCATAGCCAGGTCCAAACGAGGTCAAGGCATTGTGTGTGTACAGCGTACATTGTACAGCGTACATAAATGAAGTCTGGTGCAGTTTCATAAGCAACCAACAGATGTCGCCAAGAGATCAGAAATAAAAGGAGCTAAACCAGCACCAGGGCTCCACTGGAGGAACACAGCAAACACCCACAGTGTGGTGTGGAGTGGAAACAGTACCTGGTATTCACTCCAGTCAATGTTCAAGTTCTTGGTGAAGCATGCAGGGATTGTCAAAGGAGCGTCCACAAAGTCCTGAGGAGAAAAAGCAGAAAGGCGGTAAGCAACGATTTTGAAGGCGACCAAACAACCCTTCCCAGACACACCCAGGTCAACGTTTGTGCAGTGGCATTATGGGGAGTGGAGTGTAATACGCACCTGATTCCAGTTGAACACCAGGCCCTCAGCAGTGTAGTCTCTGTCTTTGTAGTCCTTAAAGAACTCACACCCTTAAAAAAAGTCACAGGGACAGTTTTAATACCCCCAACAGGCCAGGCTGGAGCACTCTGGAGCAGTGATGTTAGCATTGGCATTAGGGCATTGGTCCAGCGCTCATGTTTCTCTCTGTCTGGAGACAGAAAGAGAGAGGAGACAGATTGCTACCTGGGTAAGGCACAGAGAGCAGGGTGAAGTCTGCATAGCGTTGGGCCTTGTCCACCTTCTCCGAGGACGTGACGCTGGAGAGAGAGAGAGAGAGGGAAGAAAGGCAGAGAGAAAGAGAGAGACCAAGAGAAGGGGGGGGCCACAAATAAAAAAAGGTAAAATGGGGTGTAGCCGTACGCATGCCACTTTAAATCCTGCCCAGCAGGATTGTTGACTTGACACACACCAACCTCATCTGAGGCCAGGCATGCCACACATGCAGACACAGCCTCACTGCATCCCATTAACCTTCCATCTCTCAAAGCACACACTCACATAGGTCCCCCAGTATTCAAAGGCA
Source organism: Galaxias brevipinnis (assembly GCA_036023535.2). NCBI lineage: Eukaryota > Metazoa > Chordata > Actinopteri > Galaxiiformes > Galaxiidae > Galaxias > Galaxias brevipinnis. Next base: position 4,810 of record JAVQIZ010176832.1, on the reverse strand, counting down.
GGCTTGTTGCATAATGTTGGCACAAGGCGAGTTTGGCACAAGGCACATGGAATGTTTCCGCACTGTGTACGTAAAGGGCAATTAAGGATTCCTGTGACACTGTGTGTGTGTGTGTGTGTGTGTGTGTTTGTTCTTACTTCAGGCCAAACTTGACTTTCTTGTTCTCCACCATAAGGTCACAGATGTAGCGCACAGAGAGGTAGCGCAGTAGCTTGATGTCCAGACCGCGCACCTTGTCAAAGAGCTGGACATCGCCGTTCCTGTGCAGACCAGTGGAGGTGGAGGGTTAGAAGGGGGGGGCAGAAGAAAACCACTGAATAGAAAGAGAGTGGTAGAACCAGGGGTAAGGCTAAGAGATGTTAGGGAAGGTGATCATCAGGGGCTTTGAAGGGCACAAAACTATTAAAATCGTACAGAAATGACTTTCTTCAATGAGGAGGAGGAAAGTACAGGAGCACATGAAGATGTATGGTTTCAGAGTTCAGGCTCAGCAGCTGCCCTGTCACGTCTGTGCCGTGAAGTTTAGCGGCCATGAAAAGACCCAATCAATGTTTGGTAGAGGAATGCCCAACGTTTGCCTCCGTGGCCCCATCTCTCAATAGAAGCAGCTCCAGGTTACAGGCTTACCTGACTGCGCTATCTTCCTCTGGAACTTCTTCAGATTCCGCCCACGTGTCATCAGTACCCCCTAGAGAGACAGACAGACAAATTAGGGAGATGAGATGGGAACGCAGGGTTTCAACTGCAAAGACGGCAACCCCTTTTTTTCATCCTATCTTAATATACCAAAAAGTATCCCTGCATTACAATATAAAGGCTTTGAGAATTTGGAATGTCTGAGTGGGGGGTTGTTTGTTTAGTGTACCAGGCAGTGCCTAGGCCAAATGAGGCACAGGCATGTAAAACTATACTGTGGCCTCAACAGCTGGCCGGCTAAAATATAAGCCCTTCAAGACAGCAACGACCAAAGTCACCTGACCGGTGTCGCAACCACCCACGTTCTTTTGGATCAGCAGACGCAAACATGAAACCTCCCTAGGCAGCGCTAATGTGTCACTTCCCTTTTAAAAGGCAGCAGAAGCAGCTTTAGTGGTGGGTAAATGGGAGGAGAATGAGTGTACCTGAGAAGATGTAGTTGTAACCCGTGCGTCCGTACAGCTCCCCCCAGCCTGCCAGTGTGGACGAGCGGCATATATGCTGCAATGACACGGCACGGCTTATCAAAAAAACAAATCGGCACTCGTTTGCGAATACAAACTTAACTAGCAAATACACATTTTAAAACCAACTGATTATGACTCACAAGAGCCATGTCTTCCACGTGGTACAGATACAAACATATGCTGTTATAGCAGGATTGATGACGTGTATGAATATGAAACATTTAGATTTTATGTCTTCTCCTGTTTACGGTCGTGTGTAAGCAGAAGGAATGCTGGGGCCGACGCTAGGCTGTACCTTGCCGTTGAAGAGGATGACAGGACAGACGAACCTCCCTCGGCAGCGGGCCATCTTACTGCGGTTGACCAGGTCCTGTAGCTTGCTGGTCTGGACTGTGCTCTCAAACCTGGGGAAAACATGGACACTTTTTTTCTGGGTCTTTTTTTAAGTTCCAAACTTCTCTTATTTTACATTACTAAAGATTTAGCTTTATTCCCCAAAAATGAAATGTGAATAAAATACTTATGTTTCTGAGAATGAACTGCGCTGATAGGAATTAATTTTCGGGTTTTTAGGGTACTATCCCATTAAGAATTCTGAGGCAACCAATGTCTCAAAAAAGGTAGTTCGTGTGCCCCTTAAAACAAGACCAAGCAAACAAACACTATTTTCAAAATGTGAGTCCTTGGTTAATATATCTCGGAATGATACACCGTATGCCCTACACTAAATATCGAATTTTGGAAGATTATCACATAGAAAGTTAGATCCCATTCCCTTGTATCTTAATATCCAGAAGTACCAATACATTTTTTAAACCCTACTGGAAGCTGGAGACTCGTACTTGATACAGTTCAGCAACGTAGCACAAATAACTGTTAAGTATCAATCAACAATACCAGTCACTTCTCTAGTTTGTTGGCTTGAGAAACTTTTGGTAGGCACAATTTTTTTATAGATGAATATCTGAAAGGTTATTTTGAGCATGTCATTTTGCATGAAGGAATACTATACTCACGACGGATCACAGAGTAAGAACTAAAAACAATAACATACAAGGGACTTATGAAAAAAAACTTTCAAGTGAGGACATGTTTACTGTAAATTCTAATGTTTACACTACTAGATCTAAGTGCAAATCTCAATAGCATTCATACAAATGCAGTTTCTGGTGGAAATATTTGGAGTCTGCAGACATGACGTACAACATTGGACAGTTCCTATTTCAAACTCTTCATGTGACCGGCTAGTCACTTAAACCCTTTATGGTCTTGAAGATATAACGCTGCAGCCTATCCTGTAGGTTTCTGACCTTTGCCCTGTGTACCATATGAAATGTAGACAGATGGATACAGGGAGGTACAGATAAACAAAAGTTTGATTGGTTAGCACACTTAGCAACAGACTGGACTTTGTATCAGAGTTAAACTCTGGGCTTGGGTACCTTTCTTTATTGAGCTCAGTGCACTCATACTCCAGGTAGACTATCTGCCTGGGGTAGTGTCCACACACTTCTCCATTGGTGTTGTGTATAACGCTGAACTTGTAGTCTCTGCCAAAGAGCTCCAAGCAACGATTTTCTATGGCCTCCAGCTGAGGAAACACACACCAGTTAGGGCGATCTATTTAACAAAGTAGAGCTGTTTTGTGAAAATAATTATAAATGTCGCCAACGACATTTTTATAATGATTATTCTAAGGACCGTTCTTAAACACATTCAAGTCAGTGTTGTTGACCAGCAGCTACTTGTTTCAGTTGGTTGTTGTAGTGGGGGCACCCATAAAATGCAAGTGACGCTTGAGGGGTAACGTTAACAGGGATACTGTTTTAACTAAGCACACGAATACGTATCAGTAGATTACGACAAATAAACATTTCAAACTTACCCGAGGTGTGACTTCCTTTGCTCTATACTGAGTCTTAGAAAACAAATCTATCAAATCCGCTATTTCCTCGCTCTTTCTGCCTGACAGCCCGGAGACCGAGAGGCTCCCGGACAGGGAGGGTGATGCAGCCATCATCGCGGCGCGGCCCACAGTGGGTTCTATCCGAACTCGCCCTCCTTCAAACACCGCTAGCGATGTACCTTGTCCTTGGGAACGGGAAGACCGACCAGGCCATCCCTTCCCAGTCAGTTTATTCCTGACTGCCCGCTTGAGGGAGCCGGAGCCAGGTGCTCTTCCTGAATTCAGGGCACCGGCGAGCTGATACCCAAAACACACAATATCCAGTCAGCCAGCAAGCTAGCCAACCCCTTGCAGGTAAACTGGACACTGCCTTGGTTAGCTAGGTAGCTAACTGGTTAGCTTGCTTGTCAGTGCTGAGTTTGGTTGAATTGGCTGAAATTAAGTCTACAAATGTAGTAACTTCAAACTTAAATATCGATCACTGAAAAGCATTCAGTTAACTTAACTAGCTAACGTGCTTCTTGTGCTCTCCCGCATCACTTGCACCTGGGACACGCCGTTTGTTGACAACGTGAACTCCGACTTCAAGCATGCACTCCGGTAGCCTGGCTCAGGAAATCTCGGGGACTCCTGGCCTTGTCACGTTTCCTCAATGTCACGTCTTCATCTTCCTCTAGTTTCCTCGATAAAAAACAGAATACAGAAGAACTAGATAATTATAATTCCTAGAGCTACGGGACTTAAAATCCGTAGCAACTGCTCCAGCTCAAAATAACACGGTAGAGTGTTGCAATCGACGTGCCGTCTCAAGGATCAAGTGGTAAACAGGAAGTTGACGACAACACGTGACAAACATCGCCCCCGAAATTTACTACCACGTCCTAAAATTACGTCATGTAATCAATTAGCGAACGCAAATATTAAATGATCAGTCAAACAGTTTTAGATAACCAATAAATCCAGTATAAAAGTACATTCATAACATGTGTCAATATTGATACCAAAAGTAAATGTTTTAGATAATTTTCTTCTATATGTTGGGCGACTTTTTCTTCTGTTCGCTCACTCTTTTATGCATAATGTAACATAATTTTTACAACAAGGAGTATTCCGAATAAAACAGTTTTAAGCCAATGCTTGCAAGTTTTAGGAAATTATTTTGCGTATAGATTGGATGGTCTACCCATAATAATTCTCACTCTATACTAGGTTAATTTAACAACGGAATTTGTGTGGAACATACTATTCTGTGCGCATGCGTTTTTGGCCAGATAAAACCTCGCGAACATGATAATGATATATAGAGGTTATAAATGTTATGGTTACCAGCTTTAAAACATGTGATCACTCCTAACAAATAGGTTTACTGTGAAGATGCATCTATATTATTGTTATATTATTCATTTGTAAATGAGTAACTGAAAAAAGGCAAACCATATAGGCTTATATATAATTAAGACGGCAAAACAAACTTGGGGAAAAAAACAAATATGACAAATACATTTGTAACAATAAATACAGTATACTGTACAATACTTAAGATTCAACCAAAATAAGAACACTCTTCAACTCCCATATACTCCAGTAAAACTTTAAATAGTTCAGCTGAATTACTTTTCACGTGTTTAACCCTTTCCAGCCTGAGCCCGAAAGTTCCGAAATTCCAATCTGTAAAAAAATTTGGACTTACGATGCACAAACCTTTGTTGTGTTTTCATATTACATCACACATTTAAAGTTT
>JAVQIZ010176802.1:0-25288 GCA_036023535.2 Galaxias brevipinnis | reverse complement strand
CTCAGTGGCTAACTCTTGAAAGACAAATGAGCAACCTCATCTTAATAAAATTGCCCAAAACAAGCGCAACACTAGCCTACCTAAAGCCACATATTTATAATACACATTAATAAAACTAGCGGTGTGAACCTTTATGAAAACATTAAAACCTTTTCCAGAAGAAATTTGCAGCGTTTATAATGCACCTTCTAATTAAATAGCTTTGTCCAATCTAAAGTGGTACAATCCTGCTTTTATATTTTCACCCATATCCCATATTGTGCTATAAGTTTATTTATTCAGTATGATACTGACATGTCATTGTGAATAATTAGAGAGAGATTTGAATAAATATACTTCTTTTAATAAATGCAAAAGCAAGGACTTGCAGCACAAATATATGACTAAGGACTTGCGAAATAGCAGCTCCAACGAGTTGGTAAAATGTTAACGAACCAAGTCACTAAACGAGGAAGTGACGTCCTAACTAAAGACCCGCCTTGATGAGAGGACTGACAGATTGCATTTGAATTATTTTCATGTTCTGTCCCAAAGACTGTGTGGTGACTTGAAAATGCAAATGCAATAGACTCCTAGCGCTGATTCGCGTACTGTATTTGAATATTGTTCACTGCACAGCGTGAGAAAGATGAAGTCTTTGAAAATGCAATGGCAAATGCGATTTCCTTTTCCTTTTCAAATTGTTTGACAACTGCATTTTAATTTTAACTGTGACATAAATAATGTTTGCACAATTGGAAAATGAGGATAGATTTTTTATATTGCATTTTAATTTTCAAGTTTGAATTAACATTTGAATATTGTCCATAGGGCGGGGTAGGACTTTAAAAATGTAACGTCAAACAGCTTTTACATTTGAATTTGAATATTGACAGAATGCCAATTGAAGCATTTGAAAATGCAAACGCAAATGGGATGATTGCATTTTCATTTACATTTTGTCTCAAATAACACATACAAATGTGGAAAGTGATACTACTATTGTTAAATTGCATTTTCAAGTTTACATTTTCATTTGAATAAAGTTCCTTATGGGCTTCCATACGTGTCTATGGTGTTTTGACAGTGTTAGACAGATGAATCAGCCTCAAAAGGTTTAAAAAAATATATAATTATTTGAACCATAGTCTCCTGGTATCCACTACTGTATTTATCATTCTTTAGCAGCAACAACCACAGTGCCTGAATATTAACTGGAGTCCGACTTGCTCAATTGACATATCTGCTATACTGTTCCAAAGATGTCTTATTTTAATATATTCTGTACTTTTAACTGTATCATGTAAAGCTCTGATAAAACTCTGTTGGTTGAAAACAAACCAATGTTTTTTTTGCATGTTTTTAAGACTTTTAGGAGTGGGTCAATGAGACAGGAATTTTATCTTTGCAACTATCCTCTTTTTTTCAACAAGAAGTAGGCTATACGGTTATATCTGTTGGTGGATTTCATTTGGAATAAACTGAAAGCAAAAGAAAACCTGCTTCCAATAAAACGTGCACATGAGCATGGTAGTTTAATAACCCAACCTTTTTTTGTTTGAGCTTAGTGCTGATTGGTTGAAAAGGACTTCTGTTGAATTCGTTAATTTTGCTTTTCCTAAGCCCCTAGAAGTATGTCTCTTATGTAATTATAATAACGGCAATAATCTAAAACCTACTTTTTGTTTAGAAAAATAAATTTTTTGTTGAAAAGAGAATGTCCAAAACAACAGGCATATGCAACATTTTTAAGAGGCCTAATGTAAAACCAGTTACGTGTGTGACAACAATACTATCTGATGAGAGAGTGAAAGTGGGGAGATGGTTACAAAATATGTATCATTGCATATTTTCTATTCACAAAATTACTTACCGCCGTTTCACATAATGTAGCATAAAGTCATTATTACTTATTACTGGACTTTAACCTGGTAAAAATTGTAGCGTCACAACCGTTTTAAGAAGTGTTTCTGCATCCTGAACTTGCATTTAAGACCAAACCAGGAGCTGTGTCACTGAGTATGAAGCTTCTTTCACCATCCATGCTCAGCATGTCTTGTTCATGTCCAGTATCATCAATACCTAAAATGGTGGCTATAAATGCTGGATTTGTGATTGCACAGACTTTGGAGCTGGGGTCTTACGTGTTGATGCACAGGCTCCCACATTATTGATTCACATGACAAAAGACACAGTACTCACATGAAATAGATACTAACTTTCATATGCACACACCTAGCCTGAAATTATGCTGCCAAGCTGTAGATATAGTCCCATGCACCAAACACGTACAGAATCATTATTTTCCACTTAATTTGCTCACTTTTAAAACAAGAGACCCCATTCAATTTATATAGAGCTGGCATACAGCACGTGACGTAAATGCCGAATTAATCACTATTGTCACATTGCAAAAAAAACAAAACACAAAAAAAGTTAAGATTCTTCAACAGGTCAAACTTTTGCATTTGGCCCCATCATCATCTAAAATATGTCACATTCAAAACCATACGTTGATGTAAATGTTTAATGCTCTACTTAAAGTACTTACACGTTGGTCTTTGATTACTGCTCCCCTAGGAATGAGTCCCATCCTACAGCTCATAAATGGAGTTGCATTGCCATCTGCAGTCAAAAAACATATATGTACCAACCTCTGCTCATTTGAGTACTTTCAACGATGGGTCTGTTAGGGATATTTTTTACGGGGGTTAGGGTTAGGGCTAGGGTGTATATGTGTGAGGGGGTGTATTTGTGTGTAAAAAATAATTGCCTTTTTATGATTGATGGGTACAGTATGTGAGCGCAAACAAACGTTAATTTGTTAGTGGTCTGCATTTGTCTGGTCATGTGTGTGCGTGGTTGTGTGTGTGTGTGTGTGTGTGTGTGTGTGTGCGTGTGAGTGTGTGTGTGCTTCTGTGTGTGTATGTGTGTGCAGGTGTCTGTCACTGTCTGCTACTAGTATACTCCAAGTGAGAAAATATAAATAACTACCGTGGCGGTGTGTGCAGCGGTGTAATCTGTCCCCCTGCAGGCTGGATCCCAACTGTGACAGAGTCAGTGTTATTGTTCCTGCAGCACCACAGATAACAACTCATTAGCATACTGAATCATTTGGCTGCGAGAGCCACTCTACCACCCATCTGCACTGAGCTGATAAACACAGGCACACACGCTGCCGTACGCGCACACACACACACACACACACACATACATACACACACACACACACACACACACACACATACCAAGCAGGCACAATTCCTACACACACACACACCACACGTTTACACAGACAAAAAGACATACGTATATTTGTATATTTACACACAGATAGACTGCACATCAAAAAACACCCTGAAGAGTTTATGCATGCACACACACACACACACACACACACACACACACACAAACACACACACACAAACACACACACATACACTCACATATTCAAAGACACAGGCTCCTATATAGATGCACATCACAAAATAGAAACACACTCTTGCATTTCTCTCTTTTTCACCCCCAAAGGATTGCATTCCAGCTTCTCTCCGTAGGGACAGAGTCACTGCAGGTAAATGTTTGGCAGGCATCCCTTTGCCCAAACATTCCTGTTCCACCCCCCTCCCCCTACTGCTCCCTCCAGAGGTTCCGAAACACAAAGATGTTTCACTGCTTTCTGGCAACTTTTCAAATGTGGAGATCTCTAGAAGTAGAAGTGGGCAACAATGTGGAAAAAGAAAATGAAGCCAATGTTATTCGCAATAAACATTACCAATGACATGTTCTTACGTAGGGTAATGTCTCTGTATGTATGGGTGACTGCTTCTGTATGAGTGTGTGACGGACGCATGCCTGCATATTTCAAGTGAGGATCATGATAAGGCTACTATGATTTCAGTTTGACGTTGTCGGTTAGCAACTACCTATAACGTCTGTGTGAATGGGGGAGGTGGGTAGTCTGTAATGTCCACACACAGCAGTCGAGCCTTTTAAAACCATTTTCACAATGGCAGGATATCCTGCAGGTCACAGAGTCACGCTGACCTTTGCAGGAACTTGTCACATGCTGGGAGGAAGTGAGGGCTTCAGGCTCCTCTGAGAATATGTTCCTATTTCAATACAACAAAAATGCATCCTTCTCCTTTTCTTTGTAAGAACATTTCTAACAAATGTTTTGTGTTTTTTTACAACTTTTGTTGACAATAAAGTTATGTCATATTGGTAATAACTCAAAGGAAGAATGCAGGAAATAGATATTGAAATAGGGTCCATTATCACATGTCCATGGAGGCATTGTGGACATTACCTTTGCATTGTCTGTATAATAATAATAATAATAATAATAGATTTCATTTGAGATTGACACGCAAAGCTCTTTGCACTGTATGGGGGACTCATAGTTTGGTCATCAATGTATAGCACCCACAGATGCAGATGTCAATGGCCATTAATGTCATAGGCTAGTACTTATATAATGCTTAAGTATTCCTTGTGTAAATTCAGAACAAATTAAGGTGTGAAAGCAATTCTTACATATTCCTTTTGCAGACAGATAAGCCTCAAGGATCATAGCATGCACAATTCATACCAAATAGCCTTTGTCCCCAAATGGCCTCCTCAGATAAGTTTATTCAGACATTTTGTATTAAATGCATCAATTTAACATTGAATATATTTATCGATATATCTATCATACAACAAACAAGTCATTACCAAACAGAACATACGATGTCCTTTTGCTTTACTGCAATTTAAATTACCATAATGACCGAAGGTACCAAGATAGGCTACTAAATATCTGCCGAAACAGCAGAATAACCAGAACAACAGAGGTCAGCACCTCATTGTCTGAAAACTGCTGGTGTCTTTATAATATCAATAATAAAGATATTGTGTGCATGTGTGTGTGTCTTTGTGTATATATATTTGTGTGTGTGTGTGTGTGTGTGTGTGTGTGTGTGTGTGTGTGTGTGTGTGTGTGTGTGTGTGCGCGCGCGCGTGTGTATGTGTGCATTAATGAACAAGGATAAAAAGTGATTTACACCGTGTACCATGTACTAAAACTACAACTGCATTACCGTTATAAAACACACATTAATATACACAGAAAAGCATGGGAGAGGGATTTAATTGACTGCATGCCTTGTACCTTGACAGCGCAATCAATTGTACATTTCCAATTGATCTTCGGGGAATGAAATGTTGTGTTCCACTGTCTGTTTCCGCTTAAACAGTTTTGTTATTCATCAGCACCTTCCCTTATTTGACAAGTAATAACACGGTACCACATATGTTCTATTATAAATATGATTGCCATTCTCTAATGGATTGAGCTGTCCCTGTGAGATTTCCCTTTCAAAAGAAGACCTTTCTTTTGGACAAAATCGAACTAACTGCCTTATAGCAACAGATAAACCTAAATCTCTGCCTTTACACAGTACTGTGGAACATATATTCTACGCAAGATATTTTTTCTAATGCAGTTGATGAATAATAAATATAAGACATGTATTGATTTGGCACGCATTTAGAATTATTCTGATATTAACTTTTTATAGTTGGAAAAATTTAACCCAAGCCGGTTAAAGATGTAATTTCCAATTTGTCTTCTACGTAACTTGATTGGTCTCCACTGGTAGTGCCTTAATGGTACCTTGAAATAGCACCACTTCTGTGTACAAAGGATGACATATCCAAATAAACGTTCCGGTGACCCTTCAAATAACGGGGTATAAACAGTAGTTTGACATTCATTACTCAGAAAAAACTGAATGATTTCTCTTCCCGATTGGTCTGTCTAAGAAGTGAGCCATGCATCATTTACAATTTAAGTCTTTTGTCGGATCAAATCAGAATTTTATGTCACAATTCATAATGCACCAAACGTCTAAGATCTGGGGTTGGTGTGTACTATAAATATTCATCCATTGTTTGAGATACTGGAAAGCTAGTTAGCTTGTCGGTGCAGGAGACACCTCTCTGCATCAAATACATCAAGATATAAGGGTTCAGATTATATCCACTTAGGACTGTTCTCTTTTCTTTTCTGGGATTTGAAAGAGTCCATCCTTACTTTCTTCCCCCTCCTCTTTTGATTGTTCTTTTCCGTAATCATCGTCTCAACAAGCCTGATAGTCACCGTCCCCGTCATCGGCGGCCGGAGCCGTCTAGCGGTCGCCCGTTGCGTCTGAGGTGCTGCGGGGGTCCTCGTGGGGCCGCTAGAGTCCTGGGAGCGGGCGGTGAGTCCTGGTCTTCGGTGAAGCTTTCCGGGCTGCCTTCTCCGTCGCCGTCCGGCAGGCTTCCGCAGCTGGAGCTGGGGGACATGGTGTCGTCTTGGGTCAGTCCCACCACTGTGTCCTGGCGTGGGCCCGCCTGAGGACCCCCGTCGCCCACCAGCAGCCCGGCGTCCCCGTCATTGTCGACTCCTCCGCCCCCAGATAAGGTGGTCCTCCCACCATCCTGGTCCTGCAGCAGATTGGACAGGAAGCTGATGTACTTCATGGTCAGGCGCAGGATCTCGTTCTTGCTCAGCTTCTTGTCCGGCGGGTGGGTGGGGATGAGCTTGCGGAGCTCGGCGAACGCCCCGTTGACGTTCTGCTGGCGCCATCGCTCCCTGCTGTTTGTGAAGATCCGACGCACAATCTTTGGCTGGCCAGCTTAACAAAGAACAGAGAAGCAGGGACGTGAGAACACAAGGAAAGGATAAAAGCATTGAGGAAAAGGGAAAGAAGAAAGAGGGGATGAGTGAGGGGTGTAGAAGGGGAGGATATATGAAAGAAACAAGTAAATATGGGGTGATAGAGTGGGAGAGACAGTATGAGAGTGAAGAACAAATAATGCGTGAGAAGACAGACATGAAAATAAGTAAACAGTTGTAGCTTTGCATCACTATTCACAAATGAGCACTGACCACTGGTCCCGGTTTGTTACTCAAAGCAATGTTTTTTGGTTCATGCTATACATTTATAGGTAACATTTATGGATTGATAAAATTGTCAAAAGGACAGTAAAAACTAGTACAAAACACTGCACGGCTTTGTATCCAAAAGGTACCTGTTGATAAGGGTCTTTCTTAATTCGTCATCACATTTAGTTTCATTGACGAAAATGATTAACGTTTACCTAAACCAGGTAAAACCAAAGTATCCTGTTTAAGATTGAGTTGCAGTGAAACAAAATGTCCGCTATTGTATTTGTCTTCTTGGAACACTCCCAGTCTATCTTAATCCTTCAGCCTACTCTGCAGCAGAAACCTTGGCATGGAGGATGGAACGCCCCCCACCTCATATAAGCCCAAGAGTGGGCAGTGCATGGAGGAAAGGAGGTTTGTTACAATGCGCCAAATGAAGAGCAGATCAACGTATTGCAGGGTGTTTGGCATTTTAGGTTCACTTAATTATCCCATGATAACCTTTCACTATTTTGTGATTGTGATGTGTATTCTGAATACGATTTTGAATATAATGATGTGATTCGCTCAGTATTTTTCTTTCTTCTTTGTACATTATCGAAAGATGTTAAGATTTATCTATTATCTTCCACAGTTCGAATAAGGAGCAGACTTTCTCTTTATACCAGTGAATGAACAGAATGGGGGCGATGAGTGTGTGGATGAGCGTAAGAGGTCTGGTAGACTACATGAAGGAGGACACAGCAAAGGTGCGTCTTACCATACTCATAAAGATCTAAAATGCGCCTACCCTCATCGAGCTCAACCTCATAAGGCGCCGGGCGGCGTTTTACCCTGTTGCTGGGGTACATGCCGTACTGCTCCGACTCCCCTCCAAGACTGTCGAGAGAGAACATGCATAATGAGACAACACAAATGCGGATACTTATATAGGAGAAAGAATCCATGAACACAGAGCGTCAACGAGGATGATACACATGCATGTCTGTCTGCACTAGTAACTAACATACTCACACAATGCTTCTTTTTATTTTTACTTGTAATATTTGATACTTCTTTTTTTTCATTTTTTTTTTCAACAACTTTAAATTAATGCCACAAAAGTAATTTCACTGATATCAACCCCAATGGCGTATGGCATAATGGATATTATAACACCATATCGTGTGTATTTGGAAATCAACCCCAATAAATTGTGCAAATTGGAAATTTAAATAAACCCAATAGCTTATTTCAAGACATAAAAAAAAATCAAGAAATAAATGGTCACACTCTTCCGCCCATAAAATAAAAGATGTAAAACGTTTAAGCGTGTCTAATAAAAAAAAAATCACTTACTTGCTACCATTTTATCCTACCTGTTGATAGTGGCCAGAGGTTGAGCCAGGTTGTAGAGCATCGCTCGTGCCGGGACAGGGAACGCGTTTGGGCTCAGCTGGACCATTCGAGCGTCGTTTGTCGCTTCTCGATGCGGCAGCGGCAACGGCACTGGTGGTCTACGAAGCTCAGTGATAGGCACCGAGTGGCAATACGTTCTCTGCTCTCCCGTCTTTATAGCGTCTCTCCTCGAGAGCTCGATCACTGGCACTTCCCTTTTCAGGTCAAGGGCGTAGTGAGATGCAGTTTCCTTGGCAACGCCGTTGATGATGATGGTCCCGTTGCCTGAGTTCTGCAGAGGAACGTCATCTATCTTTTTAACCCCCTCCTCGGTGAAGTTCCCCGCCTCCCTCGAGTCCTCATCCTTGCATCCATTAAGCTTGGTGATGGAATCCTCAGACCCGGCTGCACTGGGCTGCGCTCCGGGACTTTCAGGACAAAGCTCCGGGTTCCCTTTTTCCATGATTTTCATTTCTACACACAAAGGTCCACTATGCCCTGTTTCATGAATTGCAATTCGTTTATTTCATAACCAGAAAGTAGTGATGAAGAACAAAATAAACCCTGATAAGAAATAAATCAAATTATCCTAGCAATTATTTAGGCCAAATATGGCCAGTAGTCTATAAAGTCCAAGTGTATCAAAAATAACAATTTTTATTTTTTATCGAGTAAGGATGAATTGCAGATCAAGCGTATGACAAATGTTGCCAATTATGATATAGCTTTACATAATTACAGATATAACAGATATAATTAGTCGATAGTATGCTACAATTTAATAGTCTGTATGACCATCTATTGTTGGCCAAAAAACAGTATCAAAATATATTGTATGCAAAGGCAGATGAAGTTCAAGCGAACTTGGAAAACAATTGAGAAACGTTGACATGATATTTCGTTCATATTAATCGAATAAGCTATTCATGAATTTGCCAATGCTTTCTAGCTAACGACTTAGTGCCCATACAGAATGGCTTATTTAGAAAATAACGCTTGTTAATTATGCTATTGATTTAAAGCTTCAGCATAAAGCACAACGGTCTACATCACAGCATCAAAATGAGGCAAAAACACTTTAAAAATTTTTTGATTTTGTAGTTGATATTATTCATTGTTCTCTAGAAGCTTTCGGCTGACGCCTTATGGTCACTTTAACATCAAATTATAATCTTTTTTTCCACGATAGCCTGAACGAAGTCCTATCCCGACAATTTAAAATGCCAAATAATTTTCTAATACAGATGAAGGAAAACAGAATAGCTAAAACAATATCAAAACAAGCAACGAGTAAATTATAATAAGCCGTTTGGAAATGTTGGAAATTTTCCAATAGAATAACAGGCCTTGCACCCGTTATGCATTCCACAAAAATCCATCGCACCAAACAATAACGAAAATGACCAAAATGTTAGACCAAACCTAAATGTGATCAGAAATCTAAAAATAAAAAACACATTCTATAAGATAATCTTTATGGAAAATTATCAGAGAGATTTTGCGCTTACCGTTATGTCGTGTTGTTGACGTTAGTGTACAAGTGGAGCCATTTTGTGAGTGGGTCATCCATGTCTGAGTTTTTTTCCAGTGCCAGTAGTGGAGCAGTGTGTAGAACTGGAAGTGAGGTTTGACTTATTCCTCACCGCATCCAGTGCACTCGCTCAGTATGGGGAGCGGAACATGGGCCGCAATGTGGTCTGGAGAGATAAGCGCGCGGCAGCGGCCTTTTCGTTCCCGATAAGCTCCTAAACCCATTATTTATGAAATGATTCATTATTATTTGGCTGTCGTGGGCTATATGGGCTTGTGGAGGGCAGAGCATTAAAAAATGATAGGAAAGCAAGCAGCACCTTAATGATGCGAGGTAAACTAGAGGTGAGATGATTTTAGAGTATATTCGATCCAAGACAATACCAATAGACTTAAAAAACATATAGGCTACCAATTCCAAACGATATTTATAACAAACGATAAGTAACTTTATATCTTTAAACGAGGCTTTGTCGCAGGGGAAACAATACAAATGCAGTCAAGCCAATATTAAATAATTACATATTTTAGTAGCCTACTTTAAAACTTGACAAATTGTACGGCTACTATAACAAATAATGTCTAGAATTTGAGAGCTTACTGTAGCCTATTACAATGTGCAATGATATACGTGAAGGGATTCGAACTGTAAACTATGATGTGCTAAATGGGTCTGCATCGAAGGCTAACCCATAGGGGCTATAAAAAGAAAAGAATGGTTTTCTGACATTAAGAGTATGCAATCTATTTGTGTGATGGCCACAGCGATGAGTCCAGGCAAATTCAGATCAGGTCCCCCGGGAAGACGTGGCTTGGGGAGATAAAACCCGTATCAGTGTTCCTACATCAGATAAGAAATTGAAAAATAGAAATCAGCGGTGACGCGCCATCACTGGCGACATCACACAGGCTAAATGGTCACGTAAAAACACATTCCCAGGTCTTTATATTGTAATCTAAATGGCCTATAATGAGGTACGCTTACAAAAATAATGGATAGTTGATTTGCTGTAGGCTTATATGCATAGGCCTATAGGCTTAGGCCAGAGCATTCCTATGGTGCAAATAGTGTTACATTTTCCGTGTATTAATTGTGTTTGGATATCTGGTGAAATAATTGAAATTACAATATTGCTCTTTTTTATGTCGACCATCTACTTAGGACTCCTCGCTAAAGACCACGAGGTTGTAAATAATCGCTATCACGCATAGGGTTTTGGTCGTGAGGATGCAGCTCTTGCGCAAAATGAGTCTGCACGACCACCCTTTATACATGAGCGTTCTGTGGGACCAGTCTATTTCACGAGATGATCAGCACAATTACTTTAAAATGTGAACAAAAATGTGTGCAAATGATTGGCAAAAAGTAAGACTTCATTATTTGGCATTGTGGTGGGCTAGGTTATTCGTGCTTGTTTTCAGAAATGGATTGACATATTTCCACAGAATGATCTTGTTTGGATTTTTTTTATTGAATAACTAAAACTTTAGAAAATACATATTGCTTTTATATTGTTACTTTAAAATCATACATCTCATGAAATGATACCTGGTCAAAAAGAAAAAAAGGGGAAATATAACAGAAGTTTGGGTAGCTAAATTTAGAGTGGAAAAATATTCTGAATGTTAAAAAAATAATATGTAATACCATGCTACATAATAAGAAATAATGAATTCTGACAGATGAAATCGGAATAGCCAACAGCATTATCTGACACATGATGGTTCTTACAAACATTTGATTTGCCATTGTACACAACATAAATTGTGACAGCATATATAGTACGCAAATTCAACACAAACTGGACATTTTCTATTTGGTGTTTTTCTAGAATCAAACCACAAAGGCTCAGACAAGTTGCACGTCAGTTGAATGAGGTTATTCTTGAGGGTCCTGGGCAATTATACCAATTTTATAAAGGCTATTATTGTAATTGTCTATATAAAATTATACTTCATATCTGATTCACAAAAAAATATTGTTAATTAAAACATTAGAAAATAGTTATATCAGTCTGAAATCACTAAAATATAGACAACAGTCTAAATGTAATATTGTAAAAAGAACTATTGAAACATAAATCTCTTATGTATAAGGTACACCCTCTGCATATTTAGCCCCACTATGTGCATGCAATAATTCAAACTATTGAGGTGATCAACTAATATATTTACTATAGAGCAACCCCAGAGACCAATGTTCATAATCAACATCCCAATGTCCTATAAAACATAAAAAACATCCTGTATGTACTATCCCCTTGGCCAACCAACACTGCGCTAAAATAGAACTGAGTAATGGTCAACAAGAGTCATTCAATCCAGCGCATGGGAGCCATAAGCATCTTACTATGTGATCTAGTCTAGAGGCGTTTCCGTCGGTAAGGTAAAGTGCGTATGGAGGCAGTGCTGTCTCTGGTCATCAGTCGAGTCACCTGATCCAAGGTGAGACCTGCCACACCCTCGCCATTCACTTCCAGGATCTCGTCACCGACGCCCAGTAGTCCTATGTACAGGCCCTCACCTGCCTGCTCCACATACACACCTGGAGCAGGGTAATGGGGGGAGAGCAGAAGAGAGAGAGCAACAGAGAGAGAGCAGGAAAGAGAGACAGAGAAAGGGAGACAGAGAATAAGAGAGCCTAAGGGATGGAGCAGGATCTTATAGTTCACTACCCACTATAGTCAATCAATACTACAGACTAATATACTCTATAGCTCACTCTAATGCATCCACAGATTCCAATATTAAGGAATGTCGTGAACAAAATGCCGATCTTCAATTAACTTTTTCAACAGAGTGGGAGAGTACAGACTGTTGGCCGGTACCTACCAGTGTCTGGCCGACCTTTGCCCCTGGAGATGAGGAAGCCAAAGGGTTCGTTAGGAGGTCTGGTGAGCTCCAGGAGGAGTGTGCCATCAGGGAGGACCTTGACCATCCGACCCACTGGACGATCAACTCCAGAGGCCAACACGTTCTCCATGCTCAGGGTCCTCTGGAGCTCATTCCTGGTGATAGGCAAGGGACAGGGAAACAGAGAAAAAATTAATATGTGAATGTGCAGTTAGGCGTCACTAAACACACAATCACACACACACACACACACACACACACACACACACAAACAAACCAACACACAGTGGTGTACCTGGGTGCCAAGCCATAGGGAAGCTGCAGCTCTCCTAGTATGGTTGAACGCTCTGTTCGCCTCTCTAGACTCTGTACAGACGAAGCTTTACGAAGCTGAGCCAGTGGGGACACCTAGTGGACAAAAACAGCGCCGCGAAGCGATCCGCATTCAAAAACTGAAACATTTGGCCCTGTTCCATTTCAACTCTTGGCGCCTTGTATCAACACACAGCTCAACCCGAGAGGATTGGATAACAAGCTTTATGCTAATGGATTCACTGACTGGCTGGATGGAATTGTCTGTTGTTTGTCACGTCTGTTTTGTTTTTGCAGCGGTTGCCAAGGGGACAACTGGGACTGTTGCCACACCAGAGGGTGTTTGGCATTTTGACTTTCCATATCCTCTGAGCATTTTTAGCCAACTTCAGAAGAGACTAATGGCTGCTACAAAGTCTTTTTTGTGTGTGTGGGGAAAATCAACCATATCAGTAACATATTTAAATAGAGGAGAGAATATTGTCTTAAATAGTATGATAAAGAATTTAACAGAATAAAAATTTATAGGAGATAACAGAACAGGACTGAGAACACAGTATCACATCCCACATTAAAACACACCACTACAGAACGGATGAATGTCTTTGGAAACCTCACCGTGTTCAGTGTTTGAAGCGAGGGGGTCCGCTGCAAGCGAACGGTGGACTGTTGTCTGCGCGTGGGGCTGGCAGAACTGGGCCGGGAGGGCATGGGGACGCTGAGCTGCTCCATGCTACTGGAACGTCCGCCCTTTACCAGCCTGCCCACACTGTTCAGACCGATGGAGGAGAAGAACCGCCGCAGAGACAGCTTGGGGCGGCCATCACGCTCAGCCATTGACCTCCTGGAACAAAGCAGTTACCGGTAGAAAATCTTCATTTGTAAAGAACTAGGTTTTGAACATTTAAATGAAATTCTTATGACACACATGATAAATGAATAACATTTGGTGATTAAACTGAAAGGACCACTACAGTTCCTTGCCAGTAGATGGCAGTACAGGCCAACCTCAACAAACTTAATATTCCTCTAGTTTTTAACAGAGGTCTAATTTAACAGGACTCCCTGATGATCAGGTAGCTGTGGAATGTCTTGATTTATTTAACCAAAAATAGTAAGGCATTTTCAACTTTTAACAAGCTTAAACACAATGACAATCTTGAGGATGACAGAGAAAAAGCAAACGGCTAACATTACAGCTTTTACATAACTAGCTCGCGTGGGGGCCAGAGATGATATAGTTCTTTAGAACGTGCTTGTGTTCAGTCGTTAAACTCACCGTCCCTCAGAGCCATCCTCCCACGTGGCCTCTGCTTTGTGGTGTTCGGACCTCAGCAGCTCAGCTCTCAGGTCTTCAGCCCTCGACACCCCCAGGCTACGTAACCCCTGGCGACCATCTGAATCGGAGAGCGAGGGGTCCCCACCTCAGGGAAGTATAGCGGGGTGATTTAGTTTGGCTTATTGAACCGAAACGTTCAAATATATTGACAGCAGTAGATTGGGTTTGAACAAAAGTTAATTGAAACGTTGAAAATATTGTTAAATGTTTTCCAGTGTGCGCATAGTGGCATTGTACATAGATACAATTCTGCTGCTTGTAACTCGGCTACTTCTAATGATTCGAGTAGCAATGATGACAGCAGCTTGCTACAGGATTTCAACTCCCGAATGACATGTCTAAGTAGGCTACTTATCTATTCATCCCCACCCCCTGCCCATTATGGAGTCCCCTCCATAAGCTTCAACACTGGCTCTCACAAAAAGAGTGTCACCCGGGGCTTAACTGTTCCTTAATATCCAATCGGCTGAATGACATAGATGTATCATGTGGAGGAGGATGGTTAAGATAAGTTCTAATCTGTGATTATTAAATAGTAAGCAGTGGTGCGGAAAGCACAGGTTATCCTGTCCTCTATGTGAATGAAAGTTTGAGCTATGAAATCAAGCTTTGCACAGTCACCTAATGTGCTCCGTAGTAGCAAACAACCCCCCCACCCCCTCACTTCCAGATGGACGATTTAACAAAACAGTTACAAT
Organism: Galaxias brevipinnis; assembly: GCA_036023535.2. Classification (NCBI taxonomy): domain Eukaryota; kingdom Metazoa; phylum Chordata; class Actinopteri; order Galaxiiformes; family Galaxiidae; genus Galaxias; species Galaxias brevipinnis. Next base: position 10,287 of record JAVQIZ010176802.1, on the reverse strand, counting down.
TATTATTGCAAAAAATTTATGACCATTTCCAAAATCTATTTCCTCACCTGTTCCATCGGTAGTGCTGTCCCAGAGTTCTGCGGGAGGAAGGTCAGGGGTCAGTCTGGCTGGAGAGTACCTGAGGGAGGAGGGCCGAATACAGGGGACCAGACTGGCGGACGAGGGGGACCCCTGAACAGAGACGACAGAGGACTCCCCGCATGCCTCCGGAGCTTCCGCGGAGGCCAGGAGCTGGGAGGCCCCGTCTGAGTCCACTATGTTTTGGGGAACGAGTCGGAACTGAACCGAGGGCTGACCCGCTGTAGTGCTGCTGGCCTTTGAACTGGACTTGAGGGCTGATTTCAAAGGTGGAGGGGGCGTTGGCGTGTCTCTGGGTGCTCCACTGTACCCAACGGCACCCAACAGGTGGGGCTCTAGGGTAATGGGGCTCCCGGGGGCAAAGGTCACCGCCCTGTCTCCTTCTTTGACCCTGGCTCTGGGGTTGGAGTTGCGTCGCTGGGCCCAGGAAGGCCCATAGGGGCCGTGGCCGGCCTCCACACGGCTCTCCCCCTTCCTGCTCCTCCTTCGTAGCTTCCCAAAACCAGACGACCTCCATCCTGTCCCTGAGTCATTGTCCTCGCCCATCACCAAGGCTCTGGCCAGGGTGACCATAAGGGGCGCTTTGGAACGGGTAGCGCTCTGCTCCGCTTGCGTAGGGGGGACCCAGCGAGGGACCTTTTTGCCCCTTGGGTCCTCTGCGTTTGCAGGCTGCTGTGGTTCGGCGGTCTGTGGGACTGGAGCCTCTATGGGAGGGTCCCTGACCACAGACCCACAGGCCTCGCATTTCTTGACCATCACGATGATCTCTCGTACGACAGGCGTGGGTTCACTCGTGACGCTCACTTCCTCCGGACGCTGAGGGGCCCCGGTCCCATTCCTGCCGTTTTTATCCCCACCGCTCTTGGGTTGCGAATTCCCGCGCTCCCGCACCCTGGCCTGGTATCGAGACTCCGCCTCCTTCTCTGATTCGTCCACAAAGCGAACCCTTGTTGGCGAGTGGCCATGACGACGAGAGCGGGCTCCGAGATTAGCAGGGGAGGAGTCTTTCTCCGGAGGGACGAGGAGACCAGATGGAGTTGGAGGTGCAGGCTCTTCTTTGGGTTTAGCAACAGCAGCCGTCTGAATGGCAATGGAAACACTTGGCCCAGGTGGCTGTCTCTTACTGGAGGAAACACATTTTTGGTCAGTCACTTTGTATCGTATCAAAACCCAGAGCAAACTGGTGAACTGATGAAGTGAAGTGAACTGATATGAATTAATAATTTAAGCATGTGGTGTTGTTGGGCTTGTTAGTATATAATATGTCATGTGTAATAAATATAAGACTTAACAAACATATATAACAAACTTGACACACAAAAAAAATATAACATTTTGCTATGATGTCCTGATTGTAATATAGCCTATGTGTTTATATTTTTATCCCTTTGTATGGCAGTATACCTAATACCATGATTTCCTCCCACTGAAATTTAAGGGGATTACTTAAGCATCATAAATACATCATTCAAATCTGCCCTTGGCATCTAATCCTAACAACAGTCAGTGACTATAAACTATAAAAAGATTGCTCACTGGTGATTATGGCATAATAGCTTGTTAGAAAATGTTTTGGGGGACAAATAATATATTATAATAAGGGTATATCTTAAGGAGGAGCAGACAGATGGAAAGATAGAGAGCAGGGACGAATATAAGGAAAGATATAAGCTAGAAAATATGCTATGCTAGAAAATAAGAACAAAAGACGGACATATGCATAAACTCAGACCGAAAGGCAAGTTCCCTCTTACCCTTGTAAGATTACTACGTTACTACGTTTCCTTACCTGTTGTATCTCTGGTCCGAATGCGAGCGTCGGGTCGGGCGTTCACCTTTAATGTGATTGGATTGGGCCTTGAGCCGAGCCCGCTCCAACAGAATCTTGGCCTGCTCGTGTCTAGCGCTCAAAGGAAGTTCTTCTGATGTTATGAAGAGGGATCTGCCAACCATAGTTTGAAGAAAGTGGGATTAAGCGGAGAAAAACAGGAAGATTAGGCTTCATATTTAGAAAGAAAAACACATGAAGAAAAATATTCTTATGTAAGCAACGGCTGACAATAGTTTTGAGAACATTTACAGTTGACTTTCTATGAACATGACAACTCATCATGTGTTGTTCAAAATTTTCACTTCATGAATGATATGTTCAAATATACACACTTCCTACTTCATGATCAAGATGGATGACATTTATATAGGCCTACCCAAGGGGCCAACTTGTGTCAAAACAACAGAATACATTCTCCAAAGCTGTGAGGCTTAATTACATAATAATAGGACTGGGACAGCGACTGACTTGGTGAACAATTAAGAAAGACGTCATACTTTCATACACCCAGTGGATTAGCAGACTCGCTATTGTACATTTCCCACTGTACTCAGGTTTATCCTTTCACCCAGCGACAAAGATAGCATGAGAAGCCCGCCACGTGGATTATCTCTGTGAAGCCCTTGACGTGATACATCCTCTCCACTGAACACCATGTTGTGTCTCATGCTTAATATTGCAACATTAATGTTGCCGTTTAAAAATCGCCATACGTTATGAAAGTCTATGGTATAATCCTATGTTTTCTGTTGCATTGCATGGGTTCACAATTAATCTGCCTAGTAATAACACAGTATTTTTCAATACAACGCATTCAATGTCCCTTCAAAATATGAATAACTTTCTTGTTCAAGGTATGCATGAAGGCAGGGGACGATACCATAACAATACTGTGACAGAGGAACAATAAAATGTTTATATTACTGAATGGTGTGCACTAAATATTCGGCTGTACAAGAAAAACCTAATCTGTAAAAACACACCCAGGAATATGTTACTTGTTCTTGCCTCCTTGATTATTTGTTCTAGTTACATTGTGCTCACCTTTGATATGGTTGAAGCACCTTTGGGGGATTGGCTGGCTCCAAGTTGTCGTTTTGATAGCCAGAAAAGCCTGAGGGTGCCAGAAAACAAAAATATTGAAAAAGTACAAGCATAACCTACCACAGAGATATGTAACCCCAAACTACTTTGATATCCTGTGAATAAAACTTCCCACATCAATTGCAAAAGAGGTGGCCACTCAACGGTACTCCAATACCCATGGCACACTGCAAACACTTTTGATATCACAATGTTATTTAAAAAAAACAATGCACAGCTAACCCTTGTTAAATTGCTTCTGCCTCTGCACAGTAAGCATCTTAGATTCTGTCATTAAAATGCAGTATTCCAAGAGTGTCCCGTTTTATTCTTAACCGGTATTAAACAGTAGGTATTTACATTTTCCTATGATTATAAAAAAGTTTTTATATGCTCCAATAACATCAATCTCATGGACAACAGCTGACTGTGGCTCTGATCCTTAATGCCAGGCATAACCTCGGGGGTTACATAACGCCACAGGACAAAACATGGAGGCAGCAAAACATGGAGGCAGCTTTGAGGTATTAAAATGTATGATCTTATCATCTGTGTATAGTGCACGAATCCCAACTGCCAACCATATGTTCGTTCTCTCAAAAAAAAATAGAAATGCATGATTTTTCAACTCCTAATGTTTTAAACTCTCACATAGAGTAACGCATCTGTGCATCTGCACTCACACGCAGCATTGAAGCACACGACAAACAGGACACGCAGATGCGTAGAAAAAAAAGCACACACAGCACACATATTATGACACTTATTAATAAGCATGTACAGAGCCACATAAAGCAAAAAACACCATTTTAACACAGAGAGAAACACAATCTTACACAGATAAACACAGACACTTCCCCCACTACAACATTGCTAATAATAATAACGCCCCAGAGCGTCTGCTTAACCAACATCTGTTCATCCAAGAGGAACAGCCCAGGTTCTATACAGTGATTCATTCCCGTCCAGTCAGCTTAACGGTGAGACAGCATCTACTTCAAGAGTACATTGTAGCAAAAAGGACATTCTGTTAGCTACACTGTGATAATCTCAAATTTCAATTGCTATATTGCGTATTGTATTTGCTCCGGCCTCACTGAAAATAAATAATTAATAACTATCAGCTGGGAGCAATATTAATATTCACATGATCGGTGATATTATTAAACAATTTAAATATAGTGATAAGTCATGAATTATGTTTTTTAATACATGAAAACCGAAACACATTGATACATGAAATTAGGAAGTCAGAGAAATTCAGAAAAGTAGATATTGTGTAAAGTTGTATTTACTTTTCTTTTCAATGTAATACATAGTGCATGTTTTGGCCATCATGATTTTAAGTGGAACGTTACCTTATTGGCGTTGTGTTAGCTAAGAGGAATATCTATGATTAAGAGCAAGAGAAAATGTGAATAAGTGACTTAGCAGGATTTGCAAGTGGAATCCTCGAATGATGAAGCAATCAATTATACTGTAAGGCTATAAAAAAATTGCAATTCAAATAAGAACTCTGTTTTTGAAAATGAACCATGTGCTGAAAGCAGCAGTCCTATTGCAGACTTAAACATCTTTCATTGAGGCCTACCTTTGTCTCTCTTGTACAGATTGTCATTAAAGCTAAAGGAGCTCTCGGTTTCAAAGGGTCCCTCCTCCTCTCTTTTACTGCTCCTCCGCCTGTCCCTCGACCGGCCACGAGTCCTCTGGTTAGCTTCCACCCTCTCGCCGACGGTGAGTGACCCGCCCTGCGAGCACACACTCTCCCAGCTGTCTGCCCTCCACAGTCCCCCTACAGGGTTCAACTGGTCCCTCTGGTCACAACTGTCCATATAACCTTCCAGGCTGTCTGAGTGCTGGAGGTCAAAGAGGGTGTCACCCTCACCGAACGTGCCAACTATGGCACCCCCTGTCCGTGCATCTGCCGGCTGAGACCTCGTCTGGGGCTCTGCAACCGCTGGTATTTGTGTGTAGTCCTTCAAGGGCAACGATGTAGTGATGCTGTTTGGACCAACACCGTTAAGAAGGAGTGTCTCCGGCCTTGCCACTCGCCAGAAGCCCTTCGGGGGTGCCCAGTGTCTGGTTGAGGAAGAGGAGGAAGAAAATGTTGTAGAGGAGATGGAGGGAGGAGCAGATTCTAATGGAGGAGTTGTCAATTCTTTGGTACTGCCGGTGCTGTCCGACTTGAGGCTCTCCACACTAGCCCCTTCACCGAGTTCACGAGGCTGCTTTGCCACACTCCCTGCTGAGCCGCCTTCTTCCTTTGTCTCTTCTCTTTCTTCTGCTTTACCCTTGATTCCCCAACCCTCCTGTTCACTCTGAGGTTCATCTGGCTGGCTGTGTACCTGCAACTTGACCTCCACCCCCACCTCCTCTTCGTCCTCACTGCTACTGGATATCCGAAGAGGGGACACTGTTCCCTGGACTCGGACATTCGGTCTGACCAAGGTCTGCGTTAACGTTGCCCCTCCTATCTTGAATTGCAGGCCCTTGCTGTCCTCCCATTCTTTGTCTCTTTCTCTGCCCTTGGGTCTCCGCTGGTCTGAACACCTTTCTTCTCCCCTCCGCACCTTCACCTTTGTCTGCAGGGCATGTCCAGCCAAGCCCAGGGGAAAGGGAGAAGTGGAGCTGGGAGACGTGGTCTTAGGATCAGGCAGTGGGACAGCGCAACTGAGGAGGCTCCAGTTGTCCAAAGCACCGGCTTTAAGAAGCAGAGGTGACTTGTCAGGTGAGGGCTGTCCTTTGATATTATTCACCTCTCCTTCTTCCTCCATTGGCTGGTGAAACAAAGAAGAAGAAATTATCAATGTTTCTGAAGAGAGAATATGCCTGCTAGATGGATTGCCTGTGCTGACTATTAGTGATGGGCTCAACTCCCTCTATATTTGTTATCTAATGATTACTGTGGGCAGGATAATCCTTCGAAATACAATAAGCCACTGCTTCCTGCAACTGAAAATGACTGGCATAAACATAGTAATATAAAATTGTTGAAAGCCCAAGAAGACCACAAAATTGTAAATTAATTGACGAGTTTGCAACAATGAGATGTTAGAATAGGTAGACGTTGCCCCACTACTCACACACATAGCATATAAGATACATTTGCCATATAAAGATTATTACAATGAATAGCCCTATACAGAATACATCAATTAAATTGGCATTAAGCAATTTAACAAAGGCAATAATTACCTGGACTGTTAATATTGAATACATTTTTACAGAAGCGTTTGGAAAATCTAGTTACACCGGTCAGGGAAAACATTTACTAAAACTACAATAAAGCAAGATTATAAAACTACAATAAAGCTTCTCCAAATGAAGGCATCGTTGTGCATTCTGAAACAAGTCGCTCAATTTTTTTTACAACTTTTCCCTTAACAAAACACAATAAACAAAACGAAAGGATGTGTCTCCATGTTGTGTTTTACGCGCGTTGGTGGTTCGATAAATTCCGAATGAAATGATTCCAGTCCGTTGCACCGAGTCCGAGCAGTGGTATGTGAACGGGCAGGATCTCAATAATAATGATTGGTCCCATAATCCCTCTGTGAAATCAGACGGATTAGACAGAAATGGAAATGGTGGAATGCGTGTAACGATGAATAGATGCATCATGTAAAGCCTATAGCCTACATGAAAACCAATAGTTACACATTAAACTGCGATCAATGGCCAAATGGATCATTTTTTAAAAATAAGACAAGACGAAAATTATACAATATTATTGCATGCAAATGCATGCAGCATCTGTGTTGTACGGAGCCGCATAGGCTAAGCCGTTCAACTGTGTTTGCTGCCTCTCTAAATCAATCTGTATTTTCATCTCGGCCCTTCTATCTCTTTATCGCTCCCCCTCCTTTTCCCTCTCGCACGTACGCACGCGCGCGCGCACACACACACGCACACACACACACACACACACTCAATAACCAGTCATGGCTAATGTCTTAAAAATTGGGGCAACACACATTGTCCAGATGTGACCCCTGTGACAGATGTTTGGTTAACTTTTCCTCTGCGCATACACACTCTGGCCAACAGGGTGTACCCTTGATACACACAAAACCTGCCTAGCTAGCTGTAACCGGCAAGCCAATTCTTTCAGTTGACACCCTCCCTCAAACCTCGGCAGCAGCCAAGCTGCACAGTCGACATGGCGACCAAAAAAATAACACATCATTTCCCCAAAGACAGATGAAAATCTTCCATATATTTTGGAATGAGTAAGTAACATTAACAAGGTTATGGGCTGAATTTTTTTTTAAATTGTCAAAATAATTGCAATTATTTTACATTAACAACGCACACTTGCTAACGTTAGCTAAAACTCGAACGTTAGCTAGACAACACGACAACGTTAGCATAGTAGCTAGCTAATATTATACCTTATTTAACAATACCAAATTATCTGAAATCTAAGCTTTATTTATCTCACATTACTGTTCAAAGTAATGTTTGCCAATCGTATACGACCAGCTTGTTGGCGAACTAGCCTGCATTAGCCGCAAATGGTGGAGAATAATTAACGTTAGCTTTTAGCTAGTTGCTAACAAACCGTTCTATGCCAACCATTTAGCGAGCTACCATCAGCGTTTCGTTAACGTTACATAATCTGCTACCATTCATGTTCGCTGGTAAATGTTTATCTTTAACGTCTGTCGACAGTGACATACCTTCTAGATATGTTTTGACCTCAATTTAAGTATAGTTGATTGTCTAGATACATGTCGTTGATTTAGGTAGTGGTGATAAAATACAACAGACGTAGCTAGGCTAGCTGTGCTAGTCAGTTAGCCACCCATAGCTGTAAAGCAACGCTGGCTAACTTTATCATTGTGGTGTTGACTGTTGTTGCCAATCAAGTCCAACATTTTGTCTAGTATTATGACTCACAACATATGGAAGGTGTAGTTAGCTACTCAACATATTATAACGAGCTATATATTTAGGTCTGCAAAGTCGTTTTATGAAGAACCGGTTGCATTTTAAACGAAATCACGGTGATAATTTTGATTTGTACGTGTAGCTTTTAAGATAGCTAGCCTTTAGTTCCAAACCCCTTTGTCCATGATCGCAGCGGCAAATACTAACTGAAGCTAGCTTGGCTAGCTATCGAAGGGGGCTGAAAGGCCACAGCGATTTACTCTGTTTTTGAACAACTGATACCGCGTTTCTGTTTTGATCTGTTTCTGTGCCACCTGACACATATTAGCTAAATAACGTTAGCTATTTGTGTTTCTGCAAAGTTTTTATTTTGTATTTATTTTAAGGTGTGTTGACTGCAGAATCTTAATCTGGCAAAATTAGCTGGCAAGTAATTTACCGGTTTACCTGACACGAACCATTTTGAAACGCTTTGGCTATTTATATATTTTAAACTAAGTTTACTTAATATTTAAACTGCTGATATATGGTTGAATGTTTAAAATGATTTGAGTAAATTAGCCAATATGTTATGACGTTTCTAAAAAAATCAGTTTGGAAGTTGGAAGTTTGCAAATAAAGTAATTTAATTAGTGTAATTAATAACCCATAGGTGATATAATGGTTTACTCTTAATTTAAACAGATTATTTTACCTGTAGATTATGACAGCTGATGTTATTCTACTGTTTTTGTTTTTAAAACTTACTATAATACTGTGATAGTATTATAGTGATTAAAAATGCTAATTTCGTTCCCTCTAGGATTCATCAAGTGATGTGACTCAGCATCCACAATGTGTGAGGACGTTTAAGAACAATTGAGTTCGGAAGAAAAAGAATCTTGATTCCAGTGGAATCTTCCATATATATAATTTTATATTTTTTTGTTGTGAGAAAAACACACATTTACACACATACACCCCCACTGACCCATTTGTCCCACCACCATAAACCAACCATGCCTGTGCAAGCCCCGCAGTGGACGGAGTTCCTGCTGTGTCCGATCTGCACACAGACATTTGAGGAGACTGTTCGTCGGCCAATAAGCCTTGGCTGTGGACACACAGTGTGCAAGATGTGCCTGAACAAGCTCCACCGCAAGGCCTGTCCCTTTGACCAGACAGCCATCAGCACAGACATCGAGCAGCTGCCTGTTAACACAGCCCTACTGCAACTGGTGGGGGGACAGGTGAGAGACCTGGGGATGGGTGCTGTGTGTGCGTGTGCGTGCGCGCATGTGTGCATCATGAGTTTATGCTTTCAGAGAACAGGTGAATTATAACCAGGGTGGCAAAGATGCGTCGTCATAAAAATTTGAGCTTTTTTTTTTCGTTCATGAAAAACAAAACTTGATTGATTATTTAAGTTTTATTAAGATCTTTTGTCATTTGTCGGATAGGAATTTTTACCCCTATGTAACACATTTTACAAAGTATTTTTCTCAATTGTTGTTTTTAGTTTCTGCCCCTTTTTTATCTCTTGATAATATAGTCTCCAACAATCTATCCCATTACTTGGGACATTATAAAATGTTTCAGTTCGTACTGGTGGTAAGTATAATTATAACTTGACAGTCTATTGAGTTAAATGTGTTCCGGTTACTCTTCAGAAACTATTTGTTTTGTGGTGAGGGCTACATCATAATAACCATGAATGAAAGAGTTTATTGATGCCAACAGAAATTTTTAGATTTTGTGAAACTATTTATCCCAAATGGTGTGGTTGTATGTTAAATCAAACAATAATTGGGGCACCATGTAATTTTACACCGCTTAATTCTTAATATGCGTCTGCGCTTTTACCCTCTGTAAAGTACGTGTAGAATAGTGTTGCAAAAAACTGACATTTATTTTTATTTGTGTTTTTTACCAAACAAAATCAGGATTGTAAATTTTTGGTCACGCCTGCAAGTATTGTATGTGGTTCCTTAAAAGTGAGAGATACTTTGTTTTGCTCTGCTGAGTTCATGATGATTCATGGTGGGCCGCTTAGTGTTTCAATAGCAGGTTAAACTGAAGTGATGTTAGTCACCAGGGGTGTGTCCTAGTTTAATAGTTTCAGATTAGTGTATAATGGGTGTGGCAAATCAAACGGTCACAACATCGTCAGTTTGTGTTGGGTTCTATAAAGTTTTGCATCATAAAACAAAGCCAGAGCGTTGCAAAAAAAAAAGGTGTGCAAGAGGGAGACACCGTGATAATGTTTGGTGTTGTTGTGTAGAGTTGCCAGGCAGGCATGCAATGGTGTGTGAGGTTACTGCTGTAGCGATTTGTCTGTGTCAGGCAGCCAGCTATGCGCGCGACAATACTCTGACTGCTGTAAAATAAATGTGTCTGAGCTGGGGGGGGGGGGGGGGGGGGGGGGG
>JAVQIZ010176793.1:12500-27669 GCA_036023535.2 Galaxias brevipinnis | reverse complement strand
ACACACACACACACACACACACAGACGCACACACACACACACACACACACAGACGCACACACAGACGCACACATAGACGCACAGAGACACGGACCTGCGTACGTGTTGGCCTGCGCAAGGAGCTGGGAGCAGGCATGGAGGTCGGCAAAGGCCCTGATGCCCAGGCAGTTGGAGGGGTGGAGCTGAGAGCTGAGGAACTCACAGGAGGCCTTGCGCACCTCAGTCAGCTGGAGGAGCCCCGCAGCAGGCAGCAAGGCCTGGGGAGAGAGGTAACCCACACACTGTGATACAGCACAGCACACCCTTTTGCCAGTCCATACTCATGACGTTTACCAGTCTATACTCACAGCATACATCTATGTATGTTTGTGTGTGTGTGTGTGTGTTTACCTGAACGTTGTCCTCTGTGACCTGGACCTCCGCTGTGTAGATGTAGTCAATGAGCAGGCCCAGAGTCCAACCGTCCACCTCCTTAATGCGTACACGCTTGGCCCTGCTCTCTGTCATCTCCCCTACAATGAGAGAGAGAGAGAGAGAGAGAGTGAGAGACACAAAAACAATGCAGGTACACCATGTTTGCCATATGAGCATTACACATGACACATCTGTTCACATGCAGATTATCTAAACGTACACAAACACAGACACCATCATATTTACACCCACCCACATACCGCCCGTACCTGTGAACATAGCATGAAAATAGGGGCTCCCAGCTGCCAGGACCACCCTGTGCGCCGCTAGCTCCACGTCCTCCGCTACTATGGTAACATCACACAACAGCTTCTGACTGTTGACAAGCAGACAGACGAGAGGGATACTGCATGTGCATGATGCAGAACATCAAATGGCACACCATCTGGTGTCCACTCTCTTTGGTGAACCTTCTGGAAACATTGTACATGCGTGGGAACAGATCAAGGGCATGTTTTACCTGCGGAGCTCATTCATGACTTTGAAGGCTTTCTTCATGTGTCCAGGGTTGAGAGTTATAGGGCAATGCTTTTCTCCCATCTCATCCCTGTCCAGTGGGCTGTGTGGACACAGTCTGGCACATCTTGGAGGTACAGAGCCATCACACATAAACACTCAGTTTGACTACTGTTGAATACCATGCTGAAGACCCAGAACTCCGAAAAGTCGGTGTCAGATAGGCCTATGACTGTTCGAACCCAGCACACACGTGCAAATGCTTGCGCACACATCCAAAATCACACACACAAACACAACTTTAGCATCAGACAGCCCGATCGCTTTTAATATCTAAATTAATTTATCATAAGCCTATATACATCGGCAAAACAAAGACTGGTAAACATGTTGGCAATCTATTAGCAAAACGGGACCTGACACGGTCGCCAGACCGCTGCTCGGACTGTCAATGCGGCATCATAATTCAACCACCTACAATGTTATTGTCAGCTGTCTGCCGAAAAAACATTTCACTTACAGCGGATGAATGTCCATATTTTCGGGGCTTTTCAGAGGCTGAACACTTGGGGCAGCGAAGTACACCATTCCATATCCACACGAATGTCTTTCTTTATGTCAACCAAGCCCCAATCCCCGGCTTTTAAGGCAAAACGGGCTCCAACCCATAACAACCGCCCATACGGAGTTTCATACGAGGTCGGATTGCTGCGGACACAGTAGACGAAAACACGTTGTGATTCAACCCCGTTGCTGTCTGTTTCTTCTAACTAAAACAGCCTGTCAATAAAGATACCGCAGTGAAGTTTTTACACATTAGTTACTCCTAAGATAATCGGCGACCGGGAGCGGTGAACAGACTACTTGATATTTTGCGATCGCTGATTAAATGCACAAACAAGGACATGTCCGCAAAGACATTTTCCCGTGCAACCAAGGCTTTAAGAAGTTAGCACTGTCTCCCTCTAGCTGTGGAAGACTGCAGGATCGATTCCATTTGAATTATTCCAGAATGACATTTTCTCGTTTTCACTACATTGGTGGAAAAAGCACACCTCGAAAAATGTATATAAGATGCCATGCAAGAGACCACCATTTAAAATTATTCCAATGTATTATCTTTAATAAGTTGTTCTGGAAAATATTATAATTGTGGGCCGCACAGGCCTTTGGTGCAAAAACTATTAGCATATATGGTATAGGAAATAAGAATGGACCTTTAATAAACCGTTATTATGCTCCTGTGTGGGGTAAACACAAATTCAAAATGTTCAATCCAAGCCATGAGGACTGAAATAGATTATGACACCCATGTAAAATGGAAATCATAATTAGGTGTATGCTTTCTTTTCAACCTAAGGCCACATCTTTACTGCTAAGGAGTTAAGACTATCAAAATGTTTACCCCCAGATCTCAGCCCACCTTTACATAACACTGCCATTCATATTTATACAAAATAGATATTACAAAAAAAATTACCCAGCCATCTCATCCATTCCTCTTTACTAAATTAATTTCAACCCGTGTATTGGGTCAATGAGGAGTAGGCCCATTGTTAACTCTGGTTGTCCATTGTAAAGTTTGGAGGTTGTAACTAGTCAGTCAGATACATGGTCCGGTTTAAAACACCATTACATGCATATAAAGAATTCCCTTCCCTTATTTAAAGGGAGTACTCAATATTCAAAGGTTGGGGAAAAACTGCATTGTTTTGGAATGGTGAGATACATTTGTGCTGGCCGGCAGCCTTGCAGATTAGTGCTAATCATTGGTGGAGAAAAGGGTGACATATTCTCACATATCCTGTTTAGAAAATAGCTGAGCCTGTGTAATTTTTGTATTTTGTAGAAGACATTGCAGTTACCAAACAATGATGGCATCATCGCTGGTGCTAAGCACTATGGCTAAATAATATGCAAACCAACCAAATACAAGAAGAGTACACAAGACAACTTTATTGTCAAGTCCAGACCAAAAATGTGTCTTAGGCTTCAATTCCAGGACATACTATCCTTGGCCAACCCTGCATTGTAATGATTCAGCATTATAGAGTGATGAGGTCAAAGAAGACTATCATCAAACTAGTTGGTCTGCTTGCCCCATGGATGGCTCATGATTTTTTTTGCAGGATATTAATGAGTTTATTTTATAAAAAAAGAATATAAAGATATAAATATTTACAGTAGATAGCATGTGTGTATGTGTATCTGTGGGTGGGTGTGTGTGCTAATTAGGTTTCAATGGTGCTGGGGGTAGGCTAGCAGAGGCCTGCTCCAGAAAGGCTAGTGATCCCGGAGGAGGCAGGTCTGTAGGCTTGCGATGTTGAACGCTCACATCCTCCAGCACCTGTTGCCAGTGGTGTAGCTTGCTTAAGTGCTTCTGAACCAGCATCTCTTTCCTCTGCAACTCGTTACGCAGCTCTGACACATCCTAAAGCGGTAGAGTAAGAAGGAAATATCAGAGAATATGAATAGAAAAAGAAGCAGAGATTGAAATGGTTTGAGGAGAAACAGCAAATAAATTCCATGAACACCAAGCAAAGAGTACCGATTCATATACTAACGTGGACACTATTTACCTCTTTCACAACCTGCTCTGGTTTCTGTACAGATAACTGTAGCCTTTTTTGTAAGAAGAAGCATTCTGTCTGTCGGGCCACATCCAGGAACTTTTGGATGCACTGATCCACACCTAAGCATAAGGTTATAAGGAGGCACGATCCTTAATTGGACAAATCCCCCCAAAAAGGACACTTACAAAGTGCATACCCCCAGAACACAGCTTTTAAAGACCTCAAAATGCACAAACGGTGTAACAATTTTGTAAATACAAAGGTGTGACAAAGATTAGGACCTAATCATGATTTCTCACTTACCAGTTCTTATTTCCTCCTGATCTGTTCCATTCACATAGTCTTGGCTCACAAGCGATGCGAAGCAAGCCTAATAGAGTGCATTAAAGAAAAGTGAGTTGATGTTATTTGTTAGCTAATCTCTAGCCTAGCTAGCTAGCTAGCTAGCAAATCATACTATACACTACGATGAGCTGAAAGTGCAATTTTACTGACTACTAACGAGTACCATTTACCTTGTTTGGAGGGTTTTGGATATCCAACTACCCGACTAGACGTTCTCTTATCTAAACTAAGATTTTTGGGAAAAGCTGACATTTGCCAGGTGCTAGCTAGCTAACAATTGCTAGCAATGCTATTCCACCTAAATCACCTAACCTACCTCAAATGAAGCTTCCAGATCGTCCACCAACGTGTTGTTCCCCTGGCCCCTGATACCGGGTGCACCGGGCAATAGACCCGGTTGCCCTGGCCCTCCAGGACCTCCGACAGGATGAGGACCGGGAGGCTGTTGTTGGCCAGGAAACATTCCGCCCATGGAGGATGCCATCTTTGTCATATAGTTTAGCTATCGCGGTGTGAGCACAATTAGCACATGCGCAACTACATTGTGTCCCAGTGGAATTTCAGAGCAGCAGCAACGCGAAACAAATAAGGCTAAATAATATGCAATGACTATTGAAAGTTTGATCGACCAATCATTTATCAGCAACACCTTTTTAGCATGAGCAATCAATAAAAAATGTTATGGTTGATGAAGGCAAAAATGTTACATTGTCTTACCGATAATCAATGTGCACTTAATTTAAATTGTGACACATATGCAAATTAATATATAGGCTACCGATTGCAAAGATGGGTCAAAACATAAATCATATTTATTGAATCTAAAAAGATTGTATGTTACAATTTCAGAAGCACTGTACACTTTCAAGACATTCATATAACACAAATTGATAGGTGTTTATTTGCAATCAAATGAAGTCCACTGCTTGGACATACCAATGAGTTCAGTCAAAGGGATGCATCAGCAGAACTCAAATGTAAAACATTTTTACACTGACAATGTGTACAAATCTATTCCAAGGACTCCAGTTCACTAGTACAGTTTCCAATGCAGGGTAACTCTCCGAGGTCTTGAGCACATCCAGGGCTCTGATGGACTCTGTGCTTCACATCATAACAATAGTGGATTTCACCTGTCATTTACTTACATCCGCCAAAACTTAACGGTAGGATTCTGACATGGAAAAGAATCATAAACCTCAACCAGGTAGTCTTTGGATGGAGCACACACCTGAGCTCACAAGCTTGTGTTCATTGGGCCTTTAAGTGTTAGTTTCTTAGGCTTGTTTGGCCAGTGCAGCAGCAAACTCCACCAGAGTCCTGGTAGGCCTCCCTGACATGCCTTTCCTCAGGTAGGGCACCTCATCCTTGTTACTCATCACCCCGGCGATGTCCAGGTGAGCCCAGTGAGACGCCGTCACAAACTCTCTGAGGAACGCAGCAGCCGTACACGCGCCTCCCGAACTGAAAACACAAACCACATACAACAAAACGTTTCCCCACGTGGAAACGAAACATGACACCGGTGTGAAACTGTCATGAAGTGTAAAAGCAATATGGCCAGCGGTTCCCGCTTACCGGCTGCTGCCGACGTTGTTGAGGTCGGCCAGCTGGGAGTCGGTCACCTGCTTGGTGTAGTGATTGAACAGGGGCATGCGCCACACTCGGTCCCCCGTCACCACACTGGCCTGCGCACACAACACACCACCACACCACTGTCAGCGCTGGTGCTTAGAGACGGGATGCCATGTGTAAGAAGGTGTGTGTGTCTAAGCGTACCTTGTGCAGTTGCTCATAAAGCCAGTCGGAGTTTGTAAACACCCCAGTAGCAGCCGAGCCCAGAGCAACGTCCATCGCCCCTTTAAGGATAACGACCACAAAGGTGTTACTATCTGATCACAACTGCAAATCACAACATCCTTAGAGAAGGGTCCCCGTACCTGATCAGTAGCATCATTCTACCTATATAACATAATGTGGAGGTAACGCCCTAGTCCTAGTCCAGCATTGGCCATAACAAAAAATCTTTCTGCAAGTGTGTCCGTGTGTGTTTCTCTACCGGTTAGTGTAGCGGCGTTCACAATGGCTCTGGGGTTGAAGGTGTGGGCGTAGCAAAGAGCATCCGCCAGGATCAGCCGGCCCTCGGCATCTGTGTTATCCACCTAGATTAAGAACGACACCACAAAGGCTTAACGGAACTGACTGCCACCGACTGTAAACACAGCCCTACCAGAACCAATGGGGTAAGGAATGGAATCCTTTAATGGCCCACCTGTATGGTTTTGCCATTCTTGGCCTTGACGACGTCTCCTGGTTTATTGGCCTTCCCACTCGGCATGTTCTCACATAGGGGAGCCAACCCTGAGAGGAAGTGAGAGGAAGAAAGGGAGACGGGTGTCAAGGAAATAGGACGGAGATTAGCAAACACACACACGCCAAAAGAACAAAATAACCGTTTCGGGTGCGCTCCGTGTCGGCCCTCTCACCAATGATGTTGATTGGCAGCTTGAGGGCTGCTGCCGTGACGATGGAGGCACACACGGTGGCAGCTCCGCCCATGTCGGCCCGCATGGCGTCCATGCCCGAGGGTGGCTTTAGAGAAATACCACCGCTAAAGACGCAAAGACAGGAGAAAGTCAGACGTTTAACAATGGTATTTGAAGTTGTCTGTGTCATTTTAGCGATCTAGGCCAACAGATAAAGTGGCGGCTTGCGTGTGGAAGACTGTGTTTTGTGACGTTACCTGTCGAAGGTGATGCCCTTGCCTACCAATAGCAGAGGGGTGCTTGTGTGGTCCGGGCAGCCGTTGTAATGCAGCTCCAGGAAGACAGGGGGCTCCTCAGAGCCTTTGGCCACACTCAGGAAGGCCCCCATCTGCTGCTCCTCAATCCACGCCTGGGGCCTGCGAACACACACACACACACACACACACACACACACACACACACACACACACATTAAATAAATAGCATGGCAATACTTTGGTAGAGTTCATATTACACACTCATAAGCACAGGCACACATACCTCTTGTGGACCGTGACCCGGTCACCGTACGGTGCCAGCTTCTGTTCAATGGTTTCTGCAAACATGGTGGGGGTAACATGGTTGGCTGGAGCCTCCATCAGGTAGCGGGCCAGGTTCTGACCCTGTCCATACAGGACCCCTTTCTCCCAGCCCACCACGTCAGCACTGGAAATCAACTCGCATGAGTCAGAGAGTGTGTGTGTATGTGTGTGTGTGTGCACCAGAGGGCCTACAAAGAATGCGGTGAGCCACAGCTAGAGAGCTTGTGTGGGCAACACCACAGTGAGTGTTTGTTAGTGTGTGCTCGGTGAAGTACCTTCCGTGTAGCTGTGCGGTGACTCTGGCCTTCTTCTTGGACTTGAGCTCGTCGTAGTGGAAAAGCCCCAGGACAGCGCCCTCTGCTGCCGACTGGGCGTCACCACAGCCGTCCACCTCAACGTGGCTCACCTCCAGGTCCTGCATCAGTCTGCAGCCCGCTACACACACACACACACACACACACACACACACACACAGACACACACACAGAGTTTAGGGTCACAAAGAGAGAACCATATACAGTAGGCTGAGGGGTAAGACAAACGTCTCACCTGAAACAGCTGACCGAACGTTCTCCTTGCACACGTCCCAGTACTCTGCTCCACACACCCCTGCATTGTTTTGACCCAATCCTACCACGGCTATACAAGGGTATTGCTGCGCGCGCACACACACACACACACACACACACACACACACACACACACACACACACACACACACACACACCTGTAAATATTCCAATTCACTTTGTGTTCTCTTGACAGTCCAAACTTGTACTCCAATTTCTCCAACCAGAGTCAGGCTTACCTTGTCAACACCGTAGAATATTCTATTGCTGCCTTTCTTCAGCGCAGGGCCAGATCTACAAAAGGTAAAAGTGGGTTTCTCATAACATCCATTACTAGCCCCACAAGTGAAATCTGATTATGCTGCAGCACTGGCAGCCTAATTCATGATTCTCTGATTTAAAAACAGTGACTCACATTTTCAGAAGCTTTGTGAGTTTCCCAGCTATGGCACGGTCAAAACCTTCTGCTGCCTCTGTTAGATGAAGGCTACCATCCTCCTTTTCCTTCTCGTACACTCCAAGCACAAGACCCTGGAGGGAAGAAACAGCACAGCCACTCTATAATCCACACTCACTCCTGCATTCATTATGTGAATTGCTTTTCAAGAAAATCCCTGATATCGTACTTACCTACTAAAGTATATGATGGAACTTGTTGAGATTATGTATTATATCCTCTTACAGAGTGAGGGTCAGAAATGTACCTTTGACTTTTGTATGCAGACTTTCATTTTAGATGACCCACTCGCTCTTTCTCTCTCCCACACAGCTACTGCCATACTCCATCACAGACCTATTAACTAACTGTCAATACGTAGCTTTCTAGCTACCGAGAGCTGCTCTTATCGTGAATGAAACTTACTTTTCTGGCATCCCAAAGCGTTTGAGAGGAAGAGAAGAATCTGCATTGGGTTTTGCGTGCTGCTGTCAGTGCTCTACTCAAAGAGAGCATTGTCACCTGTTATACAAAAGTTATCTGATATAAAATAAACCACTTTTTTTTTTCGAAGGAACGACTGTTTCTGTTACATGTGTAGAGGTTGTCATCCGACCTCGGAATGTCGCACTTGCTACGCTATCAACATGCGACACAGTAGAAAATTCGGTCTGGCGCCATCTGGCGTCGAAAAACTTAAATGTGACTGCTGTGACCAGAATAAGTATACATTTATAACAGGCATATGACATGTACTTTATACACAATATTCGTCAATATTTGAAAAACATAAACTTCAAAACATATTTACACGTTTCCAAAATGTGCAAGTTAAATCATAGACCTAAATAAAATATCTGAAATAACAATAGATAAAAAATAACACTTAATCCGTATACTTTCTTTAACAATTAAGATTAAATTATACCTCCCAAATCCCAAAATGTAGTGGTTGCAATGCTCTTTCTATACAAACGAAATAACAAATAATGGAATCCATGAAAAGTCTGTACTGTTTACAGTGGGCAGCTGCAGCTTATTATCATGAGGATTGATAGTCTGTGAGCTGACAGTCAGTGCTGTCACTATTCCATAGACCCACCACCGAAAAGAAGTGACACACATCAAACAGGGGGGTCCAGCTTTGAAGACGCAACAGAGGTCCTTGGATCGCAGGTGATACACAGGTCAGTAGAGCAGATCCAGAGGGGTAATGGTGGGTTCCTCGGGTTTCTTGATCTGCCGTTCGGGCATCTTGATGCGGCTCATGGCGACAACACCGCAGATGGTGCCGTGGGTGGACACGCTAGCCACGCCTAACCAGAAGGACCAGTCCAGCCCATCGTCCAGGACAGCCAGATGGAAGAAGCTCTCCTGGTAGTTGGCCACCCTCTCTGTCAGACTATGGCACCTCAGGGCGGCCAAGAAGCAGAGCACGCCCAGTGTCCCTAGTAGAGCTGGTGAGGACAGAGGAGAGAGGAGGGACAGAGAGAGTTGATGAGTATAGGAAAGGAAGATGGCAAGGGAGTTACAGGAGGAGGGAAGCAAGAGAGAGATGTAATGAGGAAGGAGAGGAACGTGGTTGAGTGTGTAAAGAGGGAGGATAACTTAAAGAAGTGGAGAGAGGGGAGAATTAAGTGCGCAATCAGTGCTTAAGCTACTAACACATATAGGCCCTACGGTATACAAATCTTATTTGGGGGTGGCATTACCGGCAATGAAGTTCCATAAGTAGATTCCCTTGTGTCCCTTAATGCTCTGGTAGGGCACCCTGCGGGCGTTGTAGATACAGAAGGATAGACTGACCAGAGCAAAACCAATAGCCCCCAACAGGAGAAGAATCACCATCATATGAAGACCACTGTTCAAAGTCTTCACAAGTCCAGGGAACACTAGACAAGTGCCCACACACACAGAGACACACACACACAAACACACACACAATGACACACTTTCAGCATCCACTTTAAGATCAACATTTGGCAATGGATAGCGAAGCCATAAAACTTACAAAATAATTATTCTCTTTCTCAGTCACAGACACCCACACAGGCAAACACAAGCCCACACACAATCTTTCGTTTTCGCTCACTCTCAGTATCTCTATAGCTTTCTCATACACACACGCATACACACACACACACACACACACGCACACACGCACAAACACACACACAAACACATGCCCTTACTATAAATCTTAGAGCTTCGACTACCGAGCCCACATCTTCGTGTCTTCCCACCCTGAAACAATCCGTAATAGATGTCCCCTGTGAACTGTTCTAGCTCCGGGTTCGACGCATTCACTATATCTGCACCAGTCTTGCACAGGATCCTGCCTCTGACCCAGCGCTCTGTCGCGAGCGCCACGACCAGCAGAGTTACAGAAACAATGCAAAGCAGCGAGGCAAAGGAGAACGTTATCCGTTTCCACAAACTAGGCATGTTACCGCCGCCGGCCGTTTGGACCCATCGTGCCCCGGTAACAAGACCCAGATCCCGGCAAGCTTAAGAATGAACGCTCCCTCGCCGCCGTCTCCGTCCCCGCGTACTCGCGTAGCCTCTCCTTGCATATAGTTTTCTTCACTTCAGCTTAAGCAATTGCACACAAAAAAACAACTACGAAGGTGAAATAATTCGTCAAAGCGTGTCAGGTAACTGTTAACCTGGATGATATGGCGATATGGTAAAAGTGTAGCCGATAGTTTACCGAATCGCAGGCAGCAAGAGAGATCCCTTACCTTTGGAAACTCTATCCCTGCCTGCGCGCTAGGTTTCGCAGGCACCTCTATTTTTGCTGTCCCTCCCACCTTCTCTCCCTCTATCTTTAATCAAGGGATGTAATTACCCCTGGTTAAATCTGGCATTTAGAGCAGGACATTTCTGATTTAAAAATGGTCGCTTAATAGGCTTTAACAGGCATAGCTCTCGAATTGGGGAATCAAATATTACACCGATTGACTCATCTTTCAAAAGAGAGCTGATGACCCATAGAAATATAAAGGTCAGGTCATAAAACACATTCAACCATAAGATTGCATCTAGACAGTAATAAATGGAGCTCTATCTCTCTCTCTCTCTCTCTCGCTCGCTCGCTCTCTCTCTCTCATCTCTCTTGTCCCCATCCAACTACATTTCTAATCAAAGGGCCCCCTGCATGTTGGATAATTTACTACAATATCACCTGTCATTTAGTGGTATGCAGATCATATCACAATCAATCAAATCAACCTCAATATTGACACAGTAGCTTACTAAGCATTTTCATAGGAATCCGATCAGTTGAGAATACTATGCGTAAAAGCATAAACAAATGAAAGGATACAGATTATATTGAGTGACCTCTTGTGGCGATTACGAGGCTACTGCAACCTAGTCTACGAGTGACGTCTATGTGTGACGCACCTGTATGTCTCCCAGCTGAGAATTTGGCGAAGATGGCGGATTCGGTGTCTGCAGGTTTGGGAGAGGAAAACGAAACAGATAAGGAGGATAAAGAAAAGGAAAGAAATAACGCAAATGCCGAAAAAAACAAGGACAGTTCTGATGCAACAGAAACGCTTGGATTTTACGACAAAAACGGGAGCAAAACTAGCAAGAAGAAACGCAATCTCTCTGGTGAGTGAG
Source organism: Galaxias brevipinnis (assembly GCA_036023535.2). Taxonomy (NCBI): domain Eukaryota; kingdom Metazoa; phylum Chordata; class Actinopteri; order Galaxiiformes; family Galaxiidae; genus Galaxias; species Galaxias brevipinnis. The sequence goes on along the minus strand of JAVQIZ010176793.1, from coordinate 16,122 downwards.
CGAGCTCTGACTGTCCACATTGCAACACTTTTAAATCAGCGTTTGCTTCGCTTCAAAATCACATTGGTTCAGTGTTATAATCTGGTTACATTTGACGATCCATCCAATGGAAAAGAAAAGCTGTCTTGGCTCAAAAATTTTGCATATTTGCCCGTGTAGGAGGCTACTGCCATTGTGCAAGAATGGGCACGACTAGCCAGCTTCGCGTTAGCAAGCTATCGAATTCCCTGCTGTTGGCTTAATGTTAGATTCGTTAGCATAACAGCTATGGCAGGCTAACGTTGCCTTCTGTGTAGTGTACTGAGTAGCAAAACATTATCTAACCTCGATTTTAAACTAATACAACAGCTATGCATTTCATCCTATGAGGTCATATCTTAGCTAATCGATTGCTGTGATTCGTGCACAGTTGAGACTGCATTTCTCCCGACGAGTATGTTACGAGTATGTCCCGAGATGTTACGAGTATCAGAACTACTAGTAGCCATTGATACAATGTGGGTTTGAATGACTGTAAATTAGATTTAAAACGTTGAAATTTGAAGATTTGTTTTTTGTGTTAGTGAGGAAAGATAGATATCGCGTTAATACTGAGTATTCTTAATAAGACTAGTCCAATGTCCCTGTTTGACCCCCAATGGCATTAATCCAATTTCATTTTATTGGAGTGAATGAACCATAAATCTCTGCAGCCACTGTAGTTCACGTATCAGAGAGAGAGAGAGAGAAGGGGGTATTGTAGAAGCTAGAAGGTAAGGTTTTCTAAGGTAGTCTTGACAGATTAGCCTATGGCACGAAAAACAAGGGCAGCTGATATTTGTTCTGCCAGGTAGGTAACATAGGGATACTGTGTAGGCAGAAGGTGTTTACATTTCCGTTAGCCCCGACAACACTTATGTTTTCTCACTTCAGACAATAAATACTGAGTTAATTCTGTTTGCATACTAAGTAAACTGATATTTCCATTTTGATCAAGCAGGGGAATTTTGTTTTGATGGGAGTGGGCAGAACCATTGGAGTTGTGAAATGTTACAGGGAGTTGTAATATCCAAGATGGAGGCCTAGATTCCCTTCGTCATTCTTATTAGCACCTTTTATCTGCCTCGGTAAATTTCTAGCCTGTCTCACTCTTCGTGACAGACCTCTTAGCTAACGCAACACAGATTTTGCGTTAAGAGCACCTCAACCCCTTCTTTCCCTGTCGCTCTTCTTACATGGGTGTATTAAAGGACGAGAGTGCGACAAAGAGAGATCCGACAGCTTTCAAGCGGCCTTATTTCTCCCCTCATGTCCATTTCAATGTATTTATTTCCCTTTCTCTCTCTCTGTCCGTCTGTCTGTCTGTTTTTTTGTTTGTTGGTCCTCCCTCTGCAGACCTGTCTCTGATAAGGTTCATAAGCACTGAGTTGACTCGAGGCTACTTCCTGGAGCACAACGAGGCCAAGTACACAGAGCGACGCGAGAGGGTCTACACCTGCCTCCGAATTCCCAAGGAGCTGGAGAAGGTGAAGCCCCCGCTTATTCCCCCATCCCCCCCCCACACACACACACACACACACACAAACACCCCTCATTTGCGATTGATCAATCTTGCCTGTAGCAAAGCAAATCCTGATATTTGAACCATTTTCCTGCTTTTTGTCCTTCTGATTTTATGTGTGTGTATGTGTGTGTGTGTGTGTGTGTGTGTGTGTGTAGTTGATGACCTTTGGCTTCTTCCTATGTCTGGACGCCTTCCTTTATGTGTTCACCTTGCTGCCCCTCCGAGTGTTGCTGGCCCTGCTGCGATTACTCACACTACCCTGCTGTGGGCTCAGGTAACACATGCACGCACAGGTTTCCATAAGTTAACACGAGTTGGCAGGGTAGCATTGGGGTGTCAGAGGCCGTCTAGTCACCAAATGCACACATCACTGCTGCCACACGTACATGCTACTGTTGCTGAACTATAATACCATCTACTCCCTGCAGAGGGCAGCAAAGCCCTGTCTTTAGCCTCGTTAGCGTTGAATAGATTATCCCATCAGCTCTGTTAGAAAACCAAATTCAGTTTCAGTGCCTTCAGTTTTGTATGTGTGTGTGTGCAGCGGCTCGCGCATACTGCAGCCGGCGCAGGTGTGTGACGTGTTGAAGGGCTTCATCATGGTGCTGTGCTACTCCATGATGAGCTACGTGGACTACTCCATGATGTACCACCTGATACGGGGCCAGTCCGTCATCAAGCTCTACATCATCTACAACATGCTGGAGGTACACACACACACACACACTCACACACACACACACACGTTTATAAACTGTACATGCACATACGCACTCTACACTCACACCATGCACTGTACATACACACACACACACACACACACTGTTGAAGGTACTGTGCATTCATAGATCCACAAATATTAAAAGCACATGTATTTAGATGGTTGGGCTAACAATAGCTAAACACCTATGCGAGAGATCAGTATGTTTGTAAACAAAGGCCCTAGCAACACTTCTGGGTGGCGGAAGTAACAGTTTTGAGTGAGAGAATATGCTTTAATCTGTTGTGTTTAGGAATTAAACACAATTTTGGCGAGTTGTAGAGGGCTAGATTTGTACAGATTCCCCCTCTGAAATGAAGCAAAAACGCCTAAAGACAACTATGTTGAAAGCACTTCACATTACGTTTTTAACGTGCTGGTAACATATTAAGCATTACAAAGTGGCCAACATTAACGTGTCATGGAAGTTAAACGTCGCTTCCCTGGCGTACACCTTAACGTTATGAGAACTAGCCTGTGTTTTAAGTCTTTTATTCTTAACTTGTCTAATAGGCTACTTCTTTCTATGTTTCTCTGTCATTCAGTATAATAAATTTATGAAGTGACAAAAACATTTATAAATAAACAAACGTAATCCAAACTGTTTCCCCAAATAATGTAGATTTATTAGATTAAGGCAACCCTTCACAACAAACTAACGACAGTTGGTAGTAATTCATTGTCTGAACCCCCTCCTACCGGTGCCGCCGCATCCAACGCGGTCACGGTTGTGAGGTCAGACTTAGGCCAGTTGGGGTAAAAATAAAGAATAGATACTTACTAATAATAGTCAATCACTATCAGAAACAAGTGCCGTTTCTATGTATGTTTTACTTACCTATCTTTACCTATATCTGTAACAAACTAGCTCATATAGGTAGTTAGCCGATTACAGTAGCTGGCAAGCAAGTTAACCGTTAACTTATCGTAATAGACTAGCCTACTTTACCTAACCGTAAAAAAACACATAAAACCAATTGCAATATTACTATAACAGCATGGTGTTTGGACAAGATACAACATTTCAAACCATTTAAAAACTAAATATTTATTTGTATGCTCATCGCTGTCATAAAGAATCACTTGTTTATAGCCGTCTCCCTAAATTGGAGGCGATAATCCGCCACCCGGAAATTAGTTTGCTGTTGTTGTGACGTCAGGCTGCTCGCTCCTAAACTGACACTAACAGGCATTGGCGTGGTGAAATGTTCAAAGTACCCCCGCGGTCCAAAAAAACAAAGCTGTTCAGATGTTCCCTGTCCCCTGACTCCCCATCCTCTCCCAGGTGGCGGACCGCCTGTTCTCCTCGTTCGGGCAGG
>JAVQIZ010176793.1:0-7500 GCA_036023535.2 Galaxias brevipinnis | reverse complement strand
TATAATTCTGGAGCGATGGCGGCACCTCACCCAGTCTTTAGGGGCAGAAAAACGTCTTCACATTTTCCTCTGGTTACTAGCCAAAAGCAGGCACAGGAAAATCATCAGCAGAACGGAATAAATGTATGTATACTTTTGAGTAAGAAGAGTTTAGATCTAGTGGACCCATCATATCGCGTGCAACGTGCATGCCACGCTGACGGCCCATTTTAGACCGTAAGCATCTCGACTTGTGTTGCGGTCTCTTGTATGCAACCTTTCATGTTTCATGTTTCATTTTTTGTGAATGGGATATCTCATGGCAATGAATCTATCTATACCTTTGTAAGGTTTGCATCTTAAACAGGAGGATGAGAATAAAACAACAATTTGGTTTTTGTAAAGGAAATTCTCTTTTTGTCCAAACAACGAGGTGTTAAGTTTGTCGCTCCACACACACACACACACACATTTGAGTATGAGGGCATCATCATACCCTCACTGGCTGATAGTGTACAAGGGGGAACAGTGAAAGAGGTTACAGTCCTAGATGTGCCCACTATTCAACAAGTAACACTGGTGTATTGTTCCCTTCTGAATGACCATTTGGAGTGTATCAGTCATCACACACATTCACTCTTAGTCCTCTCCCCTCTCACACACACAGAGGGCCCATGTGTTCCGGGCCAAGCACATGCTCTCGTGAAAGAGTTGGGTTCGGCATGATACTGCTTTGTGAGCAGGTATATATGGAATTGTGATAAACTGTGTGTGTGTGTGTGTGTGTGTGTGTGTGTGTGTGTGTGTGTGTGTACAAGAGAAAAAGTAGTAAAATTTCTAATTTGGGGTATTCTCATCGGTGGAAGATTATGTGTATAAAGATGTAAAAAATGTGAGAAGTAGGCATAATTTCCATAGAACAAACAAATTAAGGGTTATACAATAGAATAGGATTTGACTTAGATTTTGGACGCACGTGAACATAATCTTGTCCCATCACATGTTGTTTTTTTATGTTCAGCCTGTATGTGTAACCCCGTGGCTAACAGACGGCGCACCACACGCTGTCGCAGCTGTAATCCCTATCTAGGGAGGATGACACCTGAGAGAGAGCGAGACAGCGAGAGAGAGAGAGAGAGATAGTGGGTACGCGCTCCATCGGCTTCTCGAATGCACGCGCTTTTAGAGATTCGCTCCGGAGCACTGCCAAAGAGTGCAATTACAGCCGTTTCACCAGGATAACATTACATTTTGGAAGGATGTTCACTCCCGGATCTTTACCAACTATTCAGTTACTAAACTAAAAAAGGGATTTGAGGGAATTACACAAAAAACGAGTTATTATTCTTTTATTTTTCTATGACCCTCCTTTTTGTCCGAGGTTTGCGGAGCACAAGAGATAAGCCGCTGAAGGAGACAGGTGTTCTCCCCGCGTCACCAACCCTTCTCCCCTCTCCATCCCCTTCTATTTAGGCTAGCACAGTCATTACAAAAGGTGTTTCTTTAGTTGTTTTTCCTGGACTTTCACGAGCCATGTTGTGGAGAACGGGGTTCATGTTGCTTCTATTTTGGGGGTCAACCAGCAGCCAGAAGCAGGATGTGTTGGAGGAGGGCTTGCGACCACTCCAAGCGGGCACCTCAAGACAGCGGTCCCGACCGCCCATAGAGCCTCTAAATTTTGGATTTGTACCGTCGGCAGTGTACGATACCCATGCATACTATGAGCCCGGGGCAATCGGAGTTCTGTTTCATGTGGTTCACGCTTTTCTTTATGTAGTCCAGCCGAACCCCTTTCCAAAAGGTAAGCGGGTGCGGGTTGGGGTGGATGGGTGTGTATGGGGGGGGGGGGTGTTTGCGCGCAATTGTTTTATTGTTGGCCGGATATAAAAAAGTACGCTCCTGCAATCAGGTTAAAGTACCACTTATTTGTTGGACCTTGTCACGAAACACAGCTACAGATACATTTACAGCATACAGTGAAATAGTAGAGTGACAGACTTTCTCAAAGAGTCTGCACGTCAGTGTGATCAGCTAATGCTATTACAGGCATGTTCATCCCCACAAAAAAACTTGTGCATGGCTTTTAATGCGCGTGCTTGAGCAGCTGTCTCTGTTTGCCACAAACACTTGGTGTTAAGACAAACCCTGTTACTTTTACAGGTGTTTGAAAAAAACATCCAATCATATGTTTTAAATTGTGTTTGTGCCTGAGCAGTTCATGTGGGCACCGCAAAGCTGGCCCCCCTTTTATCTGTAGGCAAACAAGTATCATAAGCAATCACAAGCAGTCTCAAAAACGAATGGGACATTGAGTTAGATGGAAGTCTGTAGGACAGCCCATGCCTGTTTAAAGTAAACGTATACTGGCAAAGTGCTTGTCAACACTGTGATGAGTCCTGGGTCAACAGTGTACAACAGAGGCCTGTGATCTGCCTCGTTTCATCTTATTCACCCCGTTCATGTTATTCACCTGAAGTGAACACTTCCCTCCCCTTGGGGTCGTATACAGAGTTCTATAGATAGATGACAACAAACTATTTGTTGCTGGTCTGTGTCGGCCGGCAGTTATCACGTTGGAGGAGGGACGGCGTGGAATTAGATTGGAGAGTTTTTAAGACGCTGCCATTCTCGGCACCCCAGGTTAGGACCATAGGCTAGGTAATCAATTAGCAGATCAACGATTAGACCAGGCTTTCACAGTCACCTGCCTCAGAACATAATACCTTAATCCACTGTGCCATATGTTACTGTTACTCTAAGGGACTTTCCAGAAAGTCAAGCACGCACAAACACACACACACACGCACACACACACACACGCACACACACAGGTGGACTACCTGTACGCAGCACCCACATAGACACACACACATACAAGCAAGCACATTCACCAAAAAAAACACCTGGACACAAAGTACAGTTAATTTAAATTACATTATATGCGTCTTCAGTGTGAAGGTTTGGACATTTAGGGATGTCCTGTAGAATTGACAAAGTGGTTTAAGCCACTTCTACCTATTCTTAGTGTGGCCGGCTGAGGGGCACAGTCAGGCTGATTCTTGGTCCAGCCAGCTTAAAGCAGCAAAACAAATTACTCTAAATAATGTCATCACAAGCGCATTGTCTAGGAGTTACATGATTGTATCTGGTTTCAGAGTGATTTGGAGATATTGAGAATCAAAGTTTTTTAGATTTCAGCTTGTAGAATATTAAACTGTTATAGGTCAACAAGGTCATCATTCTATACAAAACATAACAGTAGATCACAGGATATTGGCAAATGGGATATTTTAATATGACAACCCCAGTAGTAGCCAGCAGGGCTGTTTGCTTTAGGACCGATCAGGCTCTTTTGGATACTGCACCCAAAATACTTCAGACTTAAGAGCAAGTGATTTCTGTCATATTAAGGTGTAACACTACAGCAATTACCAGCTGTAATCGTTACTTTGTCACGTGTTATGCTCATACTTGGAGTTAATTTTATGTCATAATTTAGAGCATATTCAATGCATGCAAAATTCTGATAAAATTACGTTTATTCTATTGCTTTGCTCTAAGCAACCCGATCAAATGGCTGACTGTGTAAATTGTTGATATTTGTCAGAAAGATTTTTGAGTTTGAACCAGAAATAAGAAATATTGAACTTGCAAAGGGATCAATTCAAACTTGACAATGGAAACTATGTACTCTAAAGTTCTGGGGAAAAATCTACTATTTCAATTGATTTGATAACAGTTTGAACCTAAGCGCAAGACCAATTCGGACGCCCTTTTCCACAACTTGACAGAAAATGTACTGTGTGTACAGCGACATTCATTTTTGTACCATAGAACCAGAGAGAACGTACAGATGGCTGATCCTTGAGTTTATGATTTTTGGTCGTGGCTTCAAATGCCAAATGAGGTAGATGCCATAGATCACTATGGACACAGGGGACATTCCAGATGAGAGTGATCTCTTTTGGGATTCTGGGAAAACAGCCTGTGTACAGTGTAGAAAGGGTGGTTTAGATGCTTCTGTCTAGAGCATATTCACATTGGCGATGAGTAGCTTAACTTTACTGGAAAAGCTCCACCTTTACCCATACAAGATGAGTAAAGATTCCCCTCGACCATAAGATCAAGTAACTTTCGATCTGAGGCAGACAAAGGGGTATGATACCTGCCTGTGGCATGGTACCAAAAAAGGGCGTTATTGACACAGCATCATAAAGGGCCAAGCGCTTTCCTGCTGTCTTGACTTATGCCAGTGTCATCCTACTCTGACAAAAATCACAATCCTCCTTCAACAGGGTAGTTTTGGTTAACTTTACAATCTGAACATAAACAGCAATACAATATATATTAAAATGCATTTATTCTTAAATTTAGCTTGGAAGATAGTCCAGCATGAAACTGGGATAAACCTGGTCATCCCGCAATCGTGAGCAATACCTGACAAAGGTTCCCTGGTTGAATTTAAAAGAAGTTGTTGTGAATAGCTAGTATTTATCTGCATAAGGGAAAGTGGAAAGGAAGGACATTGCTTATTCGGTCAAAACAATACCAGGGGCAAGTATTCTAGTAATGGCCAATTCAGTTTCAATGAACTCATATTTTATTTTGCCACGCAAAAGCAGCTCCTTCAAAAGATTTTTCAAATTCTACACAAACTAGCCATGTACAATTAGGGGGATATCACAGGATTACGTTCTGTGTTTTTACAAGGGAAAGAAAGCCCCAGTCCTCCTCCCAGACTCGTGCAACATAGCTCTGTGTCTGCTGCCACTAATTAAATCATTCAAATGGCAGTCTGGTGCTTAATAGCACTGCTGGATTAGCCAAACAATACAGACATTAATATTTTTCTGTCTCTCGATCGATCTCTCTCTCTCTCTCTCTCTCTCTCTCTCTCTCTTTGCTTTCCTGTTGTGCATGACAATGCCAGTATAATCTATTTGTAGAGGAGATTTAGAAGATATGGACATGGATTGGTTCTGGCTGACATTGCAGGATTTATATATGAGCAGTGTAGCCTGTTAGACTAAAAAAAGTAAATTATTCGACTGAAAAAAGAGGGTGATAAGGCTGACACACTCTGTATGTTATTGTAAACATCTGCAACCAACATACTATACAGCCTAATTGAGCATTTTAATGTTGGCCCATTATTTATCAGATAGTATTTGCTACTAATCACATTCACATTGACTCACATTCAAATGTATTCTGTATATTATAACATTATGGAATTATATAATAATAATCCTATAGGTGGTCTAAATTAACTTTGTTACTGCTTTCACAATACAAACCGTTCAAAATCAACCCTGTATGAATATCAAGGATGTGGGGCTATTTGCGAACATTGCTGAGGGCATCCCAACCCCCCTCACTCTTTCTGGGTAGTTATCGGTGTCTTATCCCCCTGCTACACTGGGGCCAGATTAGAGGATTAGCGATGCCAGGGCTAATGCTACCACTACACTAGCGCTTGCTCGCTGCAGATGGCATTGTCATACAAACCAACAAACACACACAAAATGAAACTGGGTCAAAGTACTGGTATTTGTCTATATTCTTAATTACTGTGAAAGGTCCTAGATTAGGTGTTAATCTGCACGACAGTGATTTTCATCCAACATGTCTGACCACAGACCTAGCCCAAAAATTCCAGGCTCCAGATTAAAATCATCCTGTAGTGTAGTAGAAATGAGGCCTGAGACAGGCTTACACAGATCTTTATGCCAGCCCGTTATCGTCATCAAATATATTGCTAGCCCGTTTCAAATAGTGGCTCAACATTTGTTACCATGCAGAATTTGTCCCGGTTTTGATTTAAATTTGTAGTTGTAACTTGTAACTAAATTCTAACTGATTTAGCTAGCTAGTTGAGTAATTATTTGGCCAGCTACCTATCTATGTAGGCTAGATAGAGCCAAGTTAAACATGTTTACACGCCTGTGTGTGACAGGTTAGGAGTTTAAGTGAAATGGTTATTCTGAGTCCCTGGAGGAGAAGATGTTGCTCATGGTAAATGGGATCCTATTTTGGGCTAGGTGCACAAGATGATAGCCAACTTAAAAAGATTAAACAAGCCCTCTATAAACTAATTTATTCACATAACCAAGGATGCCACATATCACAGTAGTAAGAACAATCATATTTTAATAGGCTAAAAGATCATTTTCAGGGGGCGGAATGTCATGCTTTGTTCAGGAACTGCAATTTTCTCTATTTAATCTTGGTATTGCTTCTTAGCAGACCAGCTCATGCTTTTACCCTGGATGACATCATCATTAGGTGACCAGAAAATCTTGTTTTGTAATCTAGAAAAATCCAGTTGACATAATGTGTTTAGCTAAATGTCAGGACTGTATTTTGGAATGGTATTCTGGACTATAGCTTGTTGGGATTAGGTATTTTGTGGTGGGCTTAAACTGTGGCATACAAAAAGGGAATGTGCCAGGTTGTTTAAGGCTGTCTCTGACCACACCTCTCTAATCCCTATGAGCAGTTCAGGGTAGAGGATTGGGCTATATTTACACTGAAAGAGGGTTGCGGTGACTTGAAAGCATCACTACACAGTGTGCACCAAGCATTTGATAGAATTAATCTCAATTGATTGTGAAGAGAAAAATTTAATTATTCAACGTCACAATATTATTTTCCAAGAAACATTTACAAGTCGTGAATGATTTACCAGCTTTATAACAAGTTAATACAATTAAGAAATAAGGTCTGATGATCAAGGTATATACTTATATTGTATCTAAAACAGATGAAAAGGGCACAGACTAAAAGCAGAAGCTGTTGTCACAAAATTGTGTCGGTTGTGTTAGTGAGGGGTTCTTTGACAATGTCATCATTCCAAATTCTATGGCTGTTATCTCCCATGCTCCTTTTCCTAGCATCAGATATATAATAGGCCACCAAACCAAGCTTTCTGAGCTAAACTACCCTCAGGGGGCTAATGCTAACCAAGCAGCTGAAGCAACAACAGGTGGTAATTAACTCACCCATGTATTACAATGATACATCCGACTATGCTTGTAAAATGAAAAGCCTAATTGAATTTGTGTGGTAAAGTTATGCTTTTTAATTTTGTTATTGAAAAAGAATGCTTAAGACCAACCTTTTGACCAATCTTTAAATCCATTAGTACCTTAGAACACAAATCAAATCACAAAAACAAATCAACCTTCAACTTCTGCTTTCCTGGAGTTACGTTACCTTGTATGTAGTTTGATTCTTTATTGTTTGGTACAAGTTTTAAGCATATTCAGCTTCTTGGAGGTAATTGGTAAAAAAGTGGGACATTTTTCTAACTTTTGGCAAAATATTGTTGATTGAACAGTTGTCGAATTAGTAGAAATGCACAGACACAAATATTTGGCACTCCTGACCAAGTCATTACTATGAAATGACTGTTCTAACGTCCTAACGTTCTAAGTCCCATCTGTACAGTGCATGGTCTTTAATTTGATATTCACCCACTGAAAGTCAACCCGGAATCAAAACAAAAAGCAAGAGGGAACA